>OY735210.1:8444595-8469595 GCA_963457665.1 Thysanoteuthis rhombus
ATCATAACATTTGAACCTAGGTGTTAGAGTAGATAAGTGTTACCTTTGGGCTGTGAGGTAGAAATTATGATTGAGAGCCTTAATGAAAAATGAACTTATTTTTTAAGTTGCACGTATTAATATTTGATTTGATTTCACTGACACGCACGTACATGAACACACAAACATACTCACACTCACCCAAACACGCACTCACATTCACACACACACACATGCACACACACACACACACACACACACACACACACACACACACACACACACACATATATATATATATATATATATATATATATATATATATATATATATACTGAAAAAGGTGTTTTTTTTCCGACTTGGGTGAGAAAATTTTTATCCTATATTCATTAGTTTGTCTAAAAGTCATTCTCTATATGATAAATATTACTTTGAGACAAATACATTTACGTAAATGATTTCTAAATTGGTCTACGTAACACTTTTCTTAGTACATATATATATATATATATATATATATATATATATATATATATATATATATATATATATATATATATTCCGTCTCTCCCGCTTGTATGCAGACAATTATTATACACAGTCACATCGGACATCGACTTTGACCGTTCCTACCTATCTATTTAATACATACAAAGGTACATGTGCGTTTGAATTCTCATTGATATGTGTATAATATTTATATCCGAACTAATGTAATATATGAATGCCTTGGGCGCTTATCATGAATCAATGTTCAGCAACTAATCTCAGAAATTATTAAATAATGAAGTGATGAAGCTTTCATCAGTGGTTTCCTATTATCATGTCCTTGTTCCAATCTCAGTCAGCAAAAAGAATTCCTTAACATTAATCTGCTTTTGTAACAGTGAAGTTTTATTCTTCTTTGGTCTTTTGCATATAAGATAAGTGAACTTCAACACCGTTCACACACACATATATCTATCGATAGACATACTTATATATATATATCTGTGTGTGTGTGTACTCACACACAATATCATATATAGTGCATCGACACACACATATATATGAGTCTCTCTCTCTCTCTTTCTCTCTCTCTCTCTCTCTCTCTCTCTATATATATATATATATATATATATTTATATATATATATATATATATATATATATATATATATGTATGATTGTAAATTGCGTTGTATTATATAGAAACTTATTTTAAATGATCTCCCGTCATTACACGGTTAATTTTTCAATCAATCATGTAATGACGGGAGATCATTCAAAGAAGTTTCTATATAATGCTATTTATAATCATTCTGTCGGATCACATATATCCATTTCTCAATATATATACATATATATATATATATATATATATATATATATATATATATATATATATATATACTTGTACAAGCACATATATATAAGTAGATAAGCTAGCTACTACACTGAAGGAAATGCGACTAGGAAACTGGATCTGCATCATAATACCAGCTGAGTACTCCCCGCCTGCCTTGAAAATCATCATTCGATATTATTGCTTTAATCTGGGTTTGAGCATCGCTATCCGGTCCCGGTGGGAAGTGTACGTGTGTATGTATGTGTATGTGTATGTGCATTCGTGTATGAGCTTGCAAGTAGAATATTATTCCCATCGTCATATACATTCGTGAAAGCTCCTTGGCCATACACTTATTTACACACATGTACGGACGCAGTCAATCTGTCACTCATTCAGTCAGAGACCCGTCCCCCCGCCCCTGTCAAGCCATCCACAATCCCTTCTCCCTCCATTTATGTATGCAGGCAAATTAAGAATCAACTTGCAAAAAAAAGCACTTGAATCAAGCAATTTTTTTAGTGTTCATTTTGACGTTTTTTTGTTTTTTTTTCGTTTTTATTATTTTTATTTTTTGTCGGGCCCCATTGCAATCATCTTAATTACAAAGGAGGTGGCTAAGACGTACGATGGCCGCCGCCCCTTCCCTTACGCGCCAAGTTCTCCTCACAGACAGGAACTGCGCATGTACGTACGCAACGAGAGGCGCATGAGCGCACGTTAAGACCAGAGCCCACAATCATACTTCTTCCCTCTTCTTTGATAAATGCTTAGTTCCTGCCTGCACTGATACATTTCCCACTTGCCCACATAGACAAGAAAGTTCTCTTGTAAAAATGATTCTCCTTTTCCTAGTTCATCTTGAGATTTCATTTTTAGTTTTTTTTTCTTTCTTCATATGCAAGAAAATTGCCCGATATGAAAAGATAAAAGATTAATCGTAAGATAAAGGAAGAAATAATTGCAATATCTTGAGTCTTTCATTATTATTATTAATATTTATTATTATTATTATTGATATTAGTATTATCATCATTATTATTATTCATTTGTCATTATCATTATTATCAATATTATTATTGATATTATCATTACCATTATCATTATTGTTATTCATGTGTCATTGCTGTTATTATTATCATTACTATTATTATTATCATTATT
Organism: Thysanoteuthis rhombus; assembly: GCA_963457665.1. Taxonomy (NCBI): domain Eukaryota; kingdom Metazoa; phylum Mollusca; class Cephalopoda; order Oegopsida; family Thysanoteuthidae; genus Thysanoteuthis; species Thysanoteuthis major. The sequence goes on from OY735210.1 coordinate 8,447,065, forward strand.
ATTATTATTATTATTATTATTATTATTATTATTTTTAGTGTTATTATTATCATCATCATTATCATTATTGTTATTATTATTACTATTATCATCATCATCATTATCATTATCGTTTCTTTTTTTTTCAGTTGCTTTTTATTAGCGAGAGGAGAATGTCATCTGCGAGATTGCATAACAATATTGCCATCTCTTTAGAATGAAATAAAGCAAATAAATAAAGACTTGAATAAATGAATAAATAAAAAATTTCCATCAACGAGAAGAAGAAAACAACAACATTTATATTAAAGAAAAATCGAGGCGAGAAATTTACAGAAGAAGATGAAAAACACTTCGGCGTTGATAAAAAAAGAAGTCAAATTGAATTTACTCTGAGAATAATTAAAACACTTGAGAAAAGGGTTAATATTTAAAAGTGATAAGGCCCAGAAAGCCGGAATTGAATTTAACAGTTTCATAATTAAAAAAAATTAAAAAAAGATCAAAAATAAAATAATCTGCAAAATTAAGGATAAAAATTAATTAATAAAAATAAAAAGTTAAAAAAAGAAGAAAAATTCTAAATTAATGAAAGTTAAGGCAAAAATTAAAATATGTTATGACAAAAGAATTTAATATTAATTATATTGAAAAAGAATGTAAAAGAAAAAAATGAGGGAATAATATGAAGGTTAATATTTTCCCCAATAAAGGGGAACTTTATTAAATTTGTTTAATGAAAAGTACACCTAAGGTCTTATAAGAAGTGTCTAAATTTCTTGAACAAATAACATTTACATAATCATTTTTGCTTCTTGAAATAAAGTAAACAAATGAATGAAAATGCTTTGAAGTTATTTGGGAGATAAGCCGATTTCCCTTGTTCAAGAATACTTCGCGTTGAATTTTGTGGAATGATCAATGAGATATCTTATTAGGGAGAGAAATAAAAAAAAACGGTTAGGGTTGTTTGAATTTAGAGAAATATGCACCTATGACCGTTTCAAGAATAATTCTGATATATATATATCTATATCTATATATACATACATACATATATATATATATATATATATATATATATATATATATATATATATATATATATATATATATATATATATATATATACATACATATATATATATATATATATACATATATATATATATATATATATATATATATATATATATATATATATATATATATAATTCAAATTTCATCTGTAAGGCTACACACGCACACACACACATATTATAATATATATATATATATATATATATATATATATATATATATATATATATATATATATATATATATATATATATGTGTGTGTGTGTGTGTGTGTGTAGCCTTATGGATGAAATTTGATGTTAAATTTCACTGTATAATGTTAGATCTTTTTGATTAATATTCGCTACTAGATTGAAGGCATTGAAAAGTATAAAATATATGCTTTTTCTCAACGATAGGCTACAGACTTATTGACTTATCTGGGTACATGTTAATATTATATATGATGAAATATCAATTCATCTATACACAAACACCCACCCTATATATATATATATATATATATATATATATATATATATAAATATATATATATATATATATATATATGTGTGTGTGTGTGTGTGTGTGTGTGTGTGTGCGCGCGCAAGTGTATGTTTATTCATACGTGTGTATAAATATATTGTGCTATATTGCATATATGTGCCTTTATGTGTTTAGATATATGAGTGTCTTCGTGTTATTTTATTTTGTCACACACAGAAGATATATACAGGCATATATGTAAATATCTAAATAATTAAAAGATACACACACACACACGCATACACACACACACACACACACATATATATATATAGTGCATATATATATATATATATATATATATATACAGTGCATATATATATATATATATATATATATATATATATATATGTACATTAAGAAATTAATATATAATCTGACAGAAATGATTATAAATGCATTATATTGCTATGAAATGATCTACTGTTATTATACAATGAATGTATCATTCGGTCGAGACAGCGTAAATGAAATAAACAATTGAAGAAATATCCGCTGCTGCAGGAACTACGACCAATTGGTAGCTGCTTAAAAATAGCGTTGCTCTTACCATTATTGTGCTAAACAGCTGCCGGTAATGCAAAGGTCCAAATAACTTCTTTAGCTCCAAATTCTCATTTTTGCTTATTCACGGTCTACAGCTGCTTTATTTGTTTCTCAAAACGGACAATTATATTATTAAAAAATGGATACATAATCCGATAGAAATAATCAAAAGAATTATTACAATAGAAAAAATATCCATAATTGAGATTTTATATATTTTGCTTTTGAATATTTTTCAAAGGATCAGCAGGAAAATTAACTTTCTCTATAGAAACAATTTATAGTTTATTTGTTGACCTGTGTTTTTCTCAGAAATATTACACATTCATTTACTGGAAATATAATTTCATAAAAATTTTCATGAAAATGAATGGAAAACTAATTTTCAAACTCTATGTAAAAAGAATGATTAAAAATCCTAAGAGGAAAAATAGATATAGATGCTCTACACATTCTTGTACGGATAGACAACATCAAAGTGCCATCATTTATATCTCTCTATCTATCTATCTATCTATCTATCTATCTATCTCTCTCTCTCTCTCTCTCTCTCTCTCTCTCTCTCTCTATATATATATATATATATATATATATATATATATATATATATATATATATATATATATATATACACGCTGTACATCACTCTCTCTGTTTTTTGTGAGATTTTCAAATCTAAATCAATGTCGATTAATAATAAGAGAATCCGAAGCCGAAGAATAAAATTAAATTAATTGTTTTCGATTCAAAGTGAAAATATAAAAAGTAAAATTATTTCACTGAACTTTTGGGACGTCCACACTAAAATAATCTGCGTGAAAAGAAAATGAATCAATAATTTTTTTTTCAATGTTTCAAAAATATCAAAAAATATTAAACTTATATATTTGACGGCATATAAGACTCCGGAATGCTTCAAGGGGGTATTCGTCATCTTTCTTGTCCAGCTTTACATTGGCCGGAAATTGAGGAGCATTTTATAAAAATCAAGTGAGAGATGAGAGGAATTCAGGGAAATGCGTTTTCTTTTTCTCAATATTCCCAGATGGTATATAAGGGATATTTTATATCATCAAACACAGTACATTGAAATTTACATACAGTAAATTAAAATCACATTCTTAAGCAAATAACGCTCAAATCATAGAAAACTAATCAAAACACCCTGCAAAGGAAAGAGATTCAATTTTTTAGGTAAGTTAAAACTTAAACCAGGAAAAATATACATTTTGAAAAAAAAATACATAACTTATTGGCCTATGAGATTAAAAAAAGAATGGAAAATCAGATCTGTTTCAAAACGACGGATCATGAATTCAGGCGAAAAATGCAGTGATTTTTTTAGGATGGGACTAAAACGCAGAAATTAGAATTACCAACTCGGAAAGAAAAAACGATAGAAACTGCCATGTAACCAACGTTTTTTGACAGCATGCCGTGTTGGGGTTGATCAGTGAATATATTTCTCTCAACTTTTGTTGAGCAGAGATCACCGAAAAAAAAAAAAAAAAAAAAAAAAAACGAGCGTGAATGATGCCGGACGCAAACTAAGGGACCAGTTAAGTATGAATTTACATTGCGAATTTAACACTCCTAAAAGTCTGTTGGGGGGTATACAACCTCAGAGCTGTCTTTTCTAGACATAATAAGGAATAAATATTCAAATCTTGAGCCCTTTAGCTCCAACGGTACTGTTTGTACGCATGATCAGTACATACATAGCCAGCCATCTAGACCAGTTTAAAAACAGACAAAACTTATGTTGATAGTTTGAGTATCAGCTTTGGTTGATGTTTTCTAAAACAGAAGAGAAGGTAACAAAATGATGAACATCACAAAATAGTGCCATTTAAAGAAAAATGATTTGTTCTCCCCAAAGAAAACTCTCTGAGTAGCAAGTAAATGAATATTGACATCTACTGACTTCAGCTTAGTATGGTGCAAGGTCATTATAGTGAGATGCTCAAGGAGGATTGAACTCACTAGATATCGCCTCCAAGAACAACTCACTAATTACCTTACTCCACAACTCCAAGTGCCGATCGATTAAATTTTATTGAAGAGAATGTGTATACAATGAAAGATAGAAATATTCTCATTTTTTAGAAGGCAGACAATTTGGTGGGTAATAAACAGCATGAAATTAACAACTAAAGTCGAAAGAATTGAGTGGGGTCGGGGAGAATATACAAAAGAAGAAGCTATGAAATAATGAACACTACAAAAATAGTGACATTTTAAGAAAAATAATTTGCTAGACTCAAAGAAAACGCTTTGTATGGCAAGTGAACGAACAGCGATGTTAAATTGACTTTTAAGTGGACGGAGTTAGCCCCGCCTTAGTGGAAAGAAACGTGAAGAGATGGTGTGAGAATGCTGGGAGTGACGTCAGACGAATCTCAGTCTGCCACTACATGGGCTAAAGAAGATAGAGAAAGAGAGTGAATATGAGGAAGGGGATGATATAAGAGACGAGGAGAGGGGAAATAATGTTACAGAGAGAGAAAGAGAGAGAGGGTGGAATACAGAGGCGATGGCTTTATAGAGCAAATCTAAAAGGAAGGTGGAGGAGGAAATATGTATTGAAAAGAAGAGGAAAATGAGAGAGAGAGAGAGAGAGGGAGGAGGGAGGAAGAAAGAGTAGAAGTCTTAGAATGGGTCGGAGAATGAAGGAGAGAGAGAGAGAGAGAGTAGAAGACTTAGAATGGGTCGGAGATTGAAGGACAGAGAGAGTAGAAATCTTAGAATAAGTCGGAGATTGAAGGAGAGAGAGAGAGAGGGAGAGAGGGGGAGAGGGAGAGAGAGAGTAGAAGTCTTAGAATGGGTCGGAGATTGAAGAAGAAAGATAGATAGATAGATAGATAGATAGAGAGAGAGAGAGAGAGAGAGAGAAATGGTTTTAGAAAGAGAAATAAAAAATCAATGAATGAAATTCGGGAAAATGTAGGCAGGTTAAGGAGAAATTAAAAAGAAAGAAAAATGGAGAAAATTTTCCTTAAAAGAAATCAAGAGGAAAAAATATAGAATGAACAAATACAGAGAGAACGAGAAAGAAAGAAAGAAAGAAAGAAAGAAAGAAAGAAAGAGAAGGAAACAATTCATCAAACAATCAAAGAAGAATGGGGAGTAAAATTCGGTTAAAAGATGGAAAAGAGGGAGAGAGAGAAATAAAAAGGAGAAGCAAAAGGACAAAATAGGGAAGGAAGGAAGGGAGGGGGAAAAGAAAGAGAGAGAGAGAGAGAGAGAGAAAGGGAGCAAAGAAAGGAGAGAAATAAGAATAAAAATTAAAGCAATAATAACAAAATGAAACTTCTCTCATACACACACGCACATACAGAGGAACTCGTGTGCACACTAGCGCATGTACAGATGAATGTGATTAAAAAACCGTGCTCATCTCTGACGTCATCTTAATGGTGGAATCAAGAAAATTTTACTAAATCAATTAAGACGTAGTTATTCTAACACGACCAAATAGAATTAGATACTGACAGAAGCGAAACAGGAAAGATAAATCGAGGGAGGGCGAAGGAAGCTGAGACGTAAGGAGAGAAAAGAAGAAATAAATGAACGGTCTGTCTGGTTAGTCACTTAATAAAAACCGTCTCATGACCAATATCTTTAGGCAGTATGTCCCATTAGGGACGATCAATTGAAGCATTAGGAAAGGAGCAGTGACCAGTGAATAAGTTACTTCTCTCGCATTTTGTTGAATGTTGGTCATTGAAGAAGTTGAAATCTTAGAAAAAACGCAAGGGTGAATTCTGACAGATACAAATGAAGGAACCAATTCAGTGTGAGCTTACATTACAAATTGACCCCCTAAGCAAAAAACCTGCGGGGGGGGAGATTTTCTAGATTTGATAAGAAGGAAGTGTTTAAATTTGCAGCCCTGTAGCTCTATTAGTGCGGTCTGTACACGGGATAAGTATATACGAGGACAGCTAACTAGACCAGCTTAAAAACTGAAGAAACCTATGCTGACAGTTTTGATTGATAGTTCCGAAAAATTAAAAAAGTAACAGAAAGGAAAAAAAAAGAAAAAACAAAGGAGATGACGAAATGAAATTTTCATAAAGAGGCGAGAAATTACGGGCGCTGAAAAAAATTACATCAATCAAGATAATATCAAATTCCACGGTAGGGTTATAAAAAATACGGTGGGGGAGACTGGAAAAATCGTGAAGAATAATTTTCTATTGAAAATAAGAGCTTCGCCAACAGAGAAGAATGAAATACGATAGGATCGTAATGAACTGGAAAAAAAAATACTACAAATAAAAAACAACAATAATTACAAAAAAATAAGACACAATATCTTTGTTTTATTTTTCTCTTTTGAAATAGAAAGAGACTTAGCATTATTTCTTTTTATTGTCCAAAGCAAATAGCCGGGGGAAAATGAGACAATAAAAGAATTACTTACTTTTTTTAAGAAAGAAAAATGAACAGAAAAAGATGACAAAAATAAGATTAAATTTAAGTTAAAAAAATGAATATAGTGATACGTCCATTTTAATAACAGTTTTCTTTCATCTTAATTTTTAGTTGTTTTTTTTTAATCACGACTAAACTACGACTGTGCAAGTAAAAGATAAGAAAGAGGAAAATTAATAATAATGGTTTACAATATTTCATCTAATAAGGATGGGGAAAAAAAAATAATTGTAAAGATTATCGCAAAGGTCATCGAGAGAAAGAAATCAAAAGTTAATCGAAGGGAATAGGAACAAATTTAAGAAAAACGTTTTAGAGGGCGAATAAATCACACACGCACACACGCACACGCGCACACGCTCACACATCTTTCGCTTTATTGTAATTTTAATTCCGAGAGCAGTTGATCTAATTGGAAGTTATTTGATCTTATCAGCGTCAAGACATATCTTACTGTAGATGTAAAGACCAATGCGACCTCAACGATCAGAAAAGACTTAGATGAAATACCATTTACGACAGTTAGATGCAATACCACATCCCTTGTTCTCCCTCATTTTTAAAACACTCAACAACATCTCTCTCTCTCTCTCTTAAAACACTTGCAAACATATCTCCTTATCTCTTGAAGAACCACTCATATATATATATATATATATATATATATATATATATATATATATATATATATATATATATATATATATATCAAAGCTTAGTTTAATCTGATACACGACCACACTAGTTGGGTAGTCACTAGCAATAGACTGCAGGACCAACTTACAAATCACGCCACTGCACCAAGTGCCGATCGAATGAATTTTATTAAAGAGACACACCTACTATCTCTCTCGCACTCTCTGCGTCTTCTCTCTGACATTCTCCCTTTATATATATATATATATATATATATATATATATATATATATATATACACATAGAGAGAGAGAGAGAGAGAGAGATAATGAAAAGAAATAAACATAAATGGGTATTAATCTTCTGAGGGTACGGAGTAAGTTGAAAGAAAACGTCAAGTTATATAAACTAAAAAAAAAAAAAGAAGTTATACGAGTGAGATAATCGTCAAGCAACTTTGAATCAATGTAACGTCTTTCAATAACAAGTGCAGACGAATCGAAAGACATATTGGAAAGATGAGAATTTAAAAATTGGGGAAAATTGAATCAAAAAGTTGGTGACTTACGATCGCATCCGTTGATTTAATCGTGGTACTCCATGAGCCGAAAGATTCGCCAGGGCCGGAGAAGTACGTTTGCCTGAAAAGCCCTTATCAGTTCTCCGTCCAGTACTTCAATATAGACAAGACGAACAAATGACAAGGAGTCATGGGCAGTTATTCGAAGCTTTTTCAAGAAATTTTGGCCCAGGCATTATATTCGCCTTCCATCTGCTCCGGTAAAAAAATGATTCCTCTGTGTATATCCCACCGTCCAGGTTGTCCATCTGCCTGAGTGTGAATGGCTTGTGAGACCAACGGTCCAGATCCAAATATGATCTGGTCCATGGTTGCGTTCTTGGAGGTTGGTAACAATATTCCGCGAAAAAGAGCAAGTGGTACCCGAAGAAAGTACAGAGTAGTGCTCACGCTCGATCACAAGTCGGAATGAAAGAGAAAAGCCCCAAATCCAATTGAACCGCACTCAAAAATCGTCAGGGGAAGGAGAGGGAGAGAGAGAGAGAGAGGGGGGAGGAAAGGAACGGGGGAAGTGGAAGCAAGAGGGAGGAAAAGAGTGCAAGAGTGATGGAACAAGAGACTGGAGACGGGAGGGAGAACGGAGAAGAAGGCAGGTGCAGTTTAACAGGGAGAGAGAGAGAGAGAGCGAAAGAGTGAAAGGGGGTCAGGATAACGATTGAGAAGGAGAAAGAGAGAAAGATAGAAAGAATGAAAGAATGAAAGAATCAGTCATTCAAAAGAGACTTGGAGCTGAAAAGAAAAATGCGTAGATTTTTGGAAACAGAAAACCGACGGGTAAAAGATCAACTGAGATCAAAAATGATATCTTGAAAAACTATTTCTGAATTTCTTGTCTAATTTCTCTCTCTCTCTTTTCATTTTTAAACGCTCTTTTTTTTTCTTTCCGCTATTTTTCACTCTATCTTCTTTCGTTAAGAGAGATGATTCATAGATTGACAAAATGAAGACAAACTTTAGAAGCACAGCTAGAGAGAGAGGAAATTTATCCAGATAAATTCAAGTGGCCGAATATTGTACGTCGAATACGAAATAATAATAATGATAATAATAATAATAATAATAATAATAATAATAATAATAATAATAATAATGAGGAGAAGGATAAAAAGACGAAACAAGGTTTTAAAACAGTAAACGTGCAACAGAAATGCAGAAAACAAATAGAGAATGGGTAAAATGTGAAATAGAACCGAACAAAATTGCACAGAACTGAAAAGAAATGGACGTTATTCAAAACGCATAAATAGTAACATAAAGTCATCTTGCCTCTATCGTCCGCCGCACATGCGCATACATACCACCATATAATGTCCGTGAATTCATGTACGTATAAGTTCGTGTGGTATGTGTGAGTGCAAGCGGTTGTGCATCGAAATACCCAAGTGTGAATCAAAGAAATCGGGAAAGAATTGCCGAGAGGAGCCAACAGGGTAAGAGAAACAGAGGCAGCTTAGGGTATGGAGCTGGATATACCAATGTAAAGAAAGGATAATAGTCACAAGACTCTAAACCAATAACGAGATGAGAAGTTATTGGCTTTTTCTTGATTTCAGTTCTCTTTTTTCCTTTTTTTTTTTTTCTTCAGCGAAATGCTTTGAAGAACGAAAAAGGAAACGTTGCTGGTTGAAATTGTTGGTAAATTTCTGTCCTTGGTTTAACGAAGTTGAGGAAGATGTGAACGGCATCGTGGCTGGAAAACGAAATCGGGGGATTTGGGTGAAAAGAAAATTAAGAGAGCAAGGAACCGGAGTGCGCTCGGGAAACGGCGCTTTGGTTTCGAAGTCAAGTCAGAAACAGGAGAGAAACAGTTCAGATGCTCGGTGGACTTGAAAGAGAAGAGTGAAACGAAAAGATTTCTTTTGGAGAAGGCTTGGGTTGTTGGGGAGTAGTGGAGGCTAGTAGAGAAAAATTCAAAGAGCAAAAAAAAAATAAAATAATAAAAAACGAGAAAAAAAAAACTCGTTAAGGATGAACGAGAGAAAGGACTAAAGATGAAGAATGAAAAAAAAAAGAAAGAGAGGGAAGGAAAAAGTTGAAAAAAAAAATCTCAACTCTAGTCCAACGTTGGATGAGGACAGAGGAAAAAAGTATCGCTGTTGTTTTGTCCCAGGTACAGTCGAACTGAGAGGCCAAAAATGAATTACAGCATACTCGCAGGAGGAACCAGGGTCTTTCGATTGGGGATGCTGGGCCACGCCCACTTTTCGCGATGGAGTATGCCTTGACAGTAAAAGGAGGAAACGAAGGAGTGGGATGGGATCTGTCAGAAGATTCAGAGAAAGAGAGGGATATAGTGAGAAAGAGGAGGAGTAAAAGAGAGGGAAGGCAAAGGTATGTTGGATAGAGAGAGGGGGGCAAGGAGGGACTGAGAGGGAGAGATGAAGTGAGTGTTATAGAAGGAGAATGAAAATGGAGAGAAAGATGATGATGACGACGACGATGATGATGATAGTGATGGTAGTGGTAGTGGTAATGATAGTGGTAAGAGGGAGAAGAAGGGGAAAATAGAGGATAGAGAGGGTGGAGGAGAGAGGAATGGGTGACGGGGGAAGTGCGAGGTAGGAAAAAGACATAGATGGAGAGGAACGGATAGGAATGCAGAGATGCAAGATGTTAAGTGGAGTGCGAGATAGAGGAAGAGAAGGAGGTGGAGTGAGAGAGTTGGTGAGTGAGTGAGTGAGTGAGTGAGTGAGTGGGAAGGGGAGGAGGCAACTCGAGATGTCAAGTGGTGGATAGGAACGCAGAGGAGGAGGAGGAGGGAGAGGTGAGTAAGTGGAAAGAGCGGGGATATAGAAGTCATAGATGGATGGCAAGAAGAAGAAGAAGAAGAAGAAGAAGAAGAAGAAGAAGAAGAAGAAGAAGAAGAAGAAGAAGAAGAAGAAGAAGAAGAAATGGCACGCGTTTGGGGTATGTTGGATGCGAGGGGTAGTTGTTCGATATTGGGATGGCTAAGGGGTGGGGGGAAGGAGGGCAAAGTGAACGTGAATTGTGGCAAAAGGAGACGAGAAGGAGAAAGAGGAAGGAGGAGATTGGGTGTGGTTGGGTTGGAGGATTTTTTTTCACTGAGGAAAGAGAAATTTACTAGAGTTTTGAAAAAAATGCACTTTTTTAAAAATACGAAGACGAGTAGTCAAATTAGAAAGAAAGAAAGGAATAGAGAAAGAAAGAAAGAAAATAGAAAGAAAGAAAGAAAGAAGGATTGAAAGGCAAGAGAGCCTTGAGAGGAAGGAAGAAACAGAGCCTGGCAAGAGAGAGAGAGAGAGAGAGAGAGAGTAAGAAAGAAAGAAAACGGATTCTAAAATCTGTACAGAATAGAGCAAGAGGGTTGGGCTGAACAAATGAGGGTGTGTGGTGTATGTGTGTGTCACACATACACACACACTTGCGCACGCGTGTGCGCACACACACACACACACACACATATGTATGTACATATGTATAAAAGAGTGCGCCCACACACGTTTATGTTACTGAGTATGTTCAGGTTTAACTAGAGACATTTAAATTTATTTATCCATTTTTTTGTATAATTCCGAAGCTAAGGCTTTCCTCGCCCAACTTAGAAACGTCTTGGAAATAATGTAATATCTTAAAATGAATTAAGTATTGAAGGAGTAAAAAGTCGGGGAAAAAACACAGAAAGAAGAATCTTTCTCTAAAGGAAGCAAGAAAAAAATTCAAGAAAGCAGAATAATTTTCTTAAAGGGAATTAATGGTTTGCACGGCTTGTTAAAGCGAAGCGCATCTGTTTAAGATGCCTGTCCTGCGATAACGTCAACATTACCGCAAATTCTGAAAGATAAAATGTCGAAAAATAATGAAATGAAAGAAAAAGATACCAGCAAAACGATTAAGGAAAATCCTTCCTAAACAAACATGGACAAAGCAATATATATATATATATACGTGTGTGTGTGCGTGTGTAAATATATGTATACGTGTGTGTATGTACGTTCTTTTTTTCTTTTTCTTTCTTCTTAATGCTAAGAGGGGAAAGAAGAAATATACAATGAAAAATGCCGATGAGGGTTGACCGGGAAGAAACAAGATAGATTATGAACTGACAACCAGCGAGATTGAAAAATAGATGATCAGAAAGAAAGTGAAGTATGGAAATAGACGGGTTTAAGTGGGATACATTAATAGAAACAAACCAAGATAGATAGATAGATAGATAGATATGAATAGATAGATATGAAATGATCGTGATAGATTGATTTGAACAGGATAAGAGAAATCGGCAGGTATAAACAGACAGATAAATATGAATGCTCATGCAATAAGACAAAAATAACGACACACACACACATTAGATACATTTTTCTACAAGACGTAATGGAAGAGTGTAGAACGAACAAGAATCGTTAAACAAATTTGAAGGACAATGTAGATCATAAACCTTGATTCCAAGAAAAAAAATACAAGGGAGAAAAAGAACGAAAAAATGAAGTATACGAACCATTCCGTGTAGGCAAAAGAAGCCGCCGAAACAATTATTTCTTCTGGAAACATATATTTTTCCTCTTGAGGAGTTAATATGGATGTTGCTGTGCTGTTAACGTCTGCGTGTTCTCATTGAAACTATCTTCAGATTTCATGGCTTTTACCAGACGATAAGTGAATGCCACTATGGAAGATCGTAGCCATCCATTACCGGACAGCAGTAAAAAGCCGAATTCTTCTACACTTAATTCTGCATTCTTCTCTATTAATGTCACTATTTTCAAAAAGAGAAAAAAAATCAAACAGATTGTTATATTTCTCTATTTTTAACCATCTTATTCCAGGCAGAATTTTCCCCTTTTTGTCAGCTATGAAAATGAATTCCTAACCTTAAAACGAACGATACTACTCCCAGTATCAACCATAAAGGATGAAAAGACTGCTGTGATGAAATAGTGATTCCAGTTCCGGGTCTATTGAAACTAAAAATTTAATATGACTAACATTTTCCACTAGGGGTTACTTTGTCACATCAGATACGGGAATGTATAATATTCGTATTGAATAAAAATTGACGTACAAGGAAACACTATGAATATATTAAGCTGCTCATTGTATCTGATGCTGGACTCAACAATATTTAGCTTTCATACGTTCTCAATATATATATATATATATATATATATATATATATATATATATATATATATATATATATATATATATATATATATATATATATGCCTGTTTTTCCAACACGTAACTTCTCATACTGGAGCAAGAGCAGCAGGAGATAAAATTTATGCATCAGGTTTTTTCTATGTTGAAATACAAGTTTGTGGATCATATTGATATCCACTTAGATGAGTATGCATTCTCTACGGTGAAGCGATCGAAGTGTAGTTTGCAAATAAGTTGTCGAATACAAAGGACATTGCGTTTCTGGTACTAAAAGTATACTTGTAAAATTATCTCTTTCTTATGAGCTGGCAAGTTGGAACGTCCGACTTTTGAAGAAAGAGATTTAGAAGGGCTGATATCGGAGTGTAAGCTCTGAATATCATCGGACAGTTGAGGAAGAATCCACGGAGCTGATTTGAAATTTGAACTCCGATATTTCCAGAGATTTGTGATGAAGAAATAAAAGTCCCCGTATCTAATATATATATATATATATATATATATATATATATATATATATATATATATATATATATATATATATATATATATATATATATATATATATTGTAATTGTGGAAATACTCCAACGCTCTTTTTGTTGGAACTTTGTATAAACAGAACCGATTCGAGAGAGCAAAAGAGAAAGTTTGATTTTTAACGGAAAATCATGAACATCTAGTTTGACTGCGAGAGTCGCCTGTTGGGTGACATTCTTTCTGATTTCATCAACAGTTAAGCAGAAGCATCCCAGCTAAAAAAGATATAGCCATGTTAGTTGCAACATAAAAATGAGAAAAGTCTGATTTCGAAATGATGTAAGGAGAGATACCTTCTCTCATTTGCAGCCAGTCTTATTCTCGTAAAATCCGTGACAACCTGCAGAGTATAAATCTCTATAAAGGGTGTCAGGACCCTAGCTATGCTACCAATTTTTCAATCATAATTAATAGGAAAAAAAAAAGAAAGAAAATAAAGAAAACTTATGCCTTTTTTTTAAAAGAGAAAATTAATATCGAAAATTATTTCCCAAAATGCAAATAGCCTCAATCCTCTGACCGTCCCGTCCCGTACCGTCCTGTCGAGTGATAGCAGTTTGAAGAGAGGAAGGGAGGGGGGGATATTGGTGGGTATCGTGTTAGCGGGTGGGGTAGATGAGAAGGGGTAGGAGGATGCGAAATGTTGAGGGGGGATGGGCGCTAGGGGAGAGTTGTAGAGGAGGGGGAGGAGGAAGAGGAGGAAGAGGAGGAGGAGGAGGTGGAAGAAAAAGAAGAAAAAGAGAGTGGGGGAGGAGTCTGTTGGGTTGGAATGAAGCTCTCAAGTGTTTGACTTTCCTCTGACTTCTCCCGTCAGAATTTCAAATCCAGTCATGGGACGGGCATCTCTCACGCGGCTCACAAGAGAAACAATAGCAAAAACAAAAAAAAAAAAAAAGAAAAAGGAAAAGAAAAGAATTCAACTACTTGTATGACTACTAATATTACAAGTAGTAGTAGTGGTAGTAGTAGCAGTACTAATAGTTGCTGCAATACACTGCTACTTGTCTTAATAGTACACCTTCCAGAGACGCCATCATCACCGCCATCTAAGATCGCATTACCAGGATCATGACGAGTACTATGAAGCGACTAAGTGTACTGTTACTGAGGTTACTAAAAGTACTATGGAATCATGATTTTGAGCGATGGTGGTGACTGGGTCGGGTGACAATGAAGGAAAAGAGAGAGAGGGGAAAACCACTAGAAAGAGAGACACAGAAACTGAAAGAAAACTAAAGACAGAAAGGAAGAATTTGAGAAGAGGTTGGATTGAAAAAGAAAAAAGACCGAGTAAGCATAAAAGGCATGTGACTGAATGAGAACCAAATTCAAGTAAGACTTCATTGGGATGATCATCATTAGGGTGGTAAAATTAGGGAAAACAATATTATTATGATTATTATCGTATACTTATGATTTCACATTCTACACACTGACTGGGTCACTACCTGTAACTTTCGGCAAGTAATGGTGTCATGATGGCATTGCTCAAATGATTGCTGTCCTTTCAGAGGAGGACGATTAGAATGTATTTTAAAATGGTAGTAAATGAATCAATAAAATTTCATTTAAAAGAATATCTATAACACATTTAGTAGATTTTGTTAAGTTAAATTATTGGAACAGGAAAAAAAACTAATACTTTCGATACGATTAGAAGAAGATGATGAACATAAATGATGAAAAAGGTTCTCTCGATGACGACGATTTTGAAGAAGGAGGAGGGCAATAAGAGAAACAAGAACAAAGACGAAGAGGTGGAACGAGAACTGTAATTGATGGACGAAAAGGAAGAACATATCGGAGAAAGAAACTAGAAAGAGATGAAGGAAGGCATTGCAGCGAAGAACAAATGAAGAAATTGAAAACGAACGAGAACTGGAAGAAAGAAAGAAAGAAAGAAAGAAAGAGAGATTGGGGAAGCAAAGAGAGACCATTGGAGCTACTGGATGAATTTGTACCTGCAGGAAAAAGAAAGAGAGAAAGTAAGGCCTAAATCAAGAAAGAAAGAGATAGGCTGCGGGCGTGTGTGTATGTATTTGATATATATATATATATATATATATATATAGAGAGAGAGAGAGAGAGAGAGAGACGGAAAGGGAGAGAGAGAGAGAAAGAGTGTGGGTGGGTGAGAGAAAATTGGTTGGAACTACTAGACGTTTAATTTTTATACAAAAGACAGAAAGACAGAAAGAAGGAAAACGAAAGAGTAAGAGAGGGGCCGCAGGATCTGCCGGGCGAATTTAATTTTTGATATGAAAAAAAAAAAAGAAGAAAGAAGATAGAGACAGAGAGAGGCAACATGATCTGTTGGGCGAGTTTATTTTTTGCGGGTAGAGAAAAGAAAGTGAGAGAAGGGGGGATGACTGGATCAACCGGACGAGTTTATTTCTGGTTAACTTGCTTCATCGATTAACCGCCAAACTTCGTGTATGAAAGGTGATCGGACATTTTTTTTATACAATTGCTCATTAGGACAGTCATGACAGAAGTACTTTTCGATCCTCCACTAATTCCTGCCCCCACCCAGCATCACTGAACAATACAAGCACTCCCAATAATAGTGCTACCAGTGGTAGTGCGATTACTATGAGCGCATTGATACTAATTGTAACTGTTCTGTGGTTGGTAGGATGGAGTTGGTTTAATATTGTATTTTTTTTTTTGTTTCATCATCATCATCATCATCATTTTTATTATTATTATTATTATTATTATTATTATTATTATTATTATTATTATTATTATTAGTAGTAGTAGTAGTAGTAGTAGTAGTAGTCGATGTAGTTATCGGGGTTTATGTTAGTGTTGGCACTGATAGTAATGATGGTGGTGTCCGTGGGGTAAAAGACGAGGGTACCATTTGTAATAAGAATCACTGAACTGAGAACGAGGAGAAAGATGGAGCAGGTGACGGTAATGGTAATTACAGTTTTTGGTAGTTTTAGCTGGGTGGTAAGAGGCAGGTGTGGGTGTAGGGGGAGAGGATAAGTTGAGCGAGATCGGGCTGTTGGTGTTCTTGTACCAGAGGAAAATCGAAGAATTTTCATGTAGAGTTGAATATTCCGAAAAGGAGACGTTGGGGCCTGGGTTGGTTTGGGACTGGGAATGGATTGGAGTAAGGGAGGGTGGCGGGGACTTTGGTGGATCATGAGTCAAAAGAGTGATGGGGGGAGTGGGAGGAAGGAAGTAGGGAAAGAAGCTAAAGGGGAGGGATGAAGGAAAGGGTGGAGTAAGTTGTTCAGTGGGGCGGAAGGAATCAGGCACAGGTTTCGAATGGAGACTGGGGGTGAGTTAGCAGAGGAGGGGGGCAGTGAATGGGTTGAGGTTAGTGGTAGGGATGAGGGTGGCGGTAAGTGGTACGGCTCTTAAAAACGAAAGTAGAAATGACTGACTGGGCGATTTAGTGAGTAACTGAACGAGCATTTACAGGAGAAGGAGAATTTGGGAAGAAGAGAAATTTGAAAAATGCGAGCGGCTGTCAAAAAAAAAAAAAAAAGAAAGAAAAACACAAAATAATCTCTAGAAAGTGAAAAGAAAAAAGGGACAAATATAAGAATAGAGAGACAGACAGAAAGTCAAGAAAGGAAGGAAATTCAGGGAGAGAACTGAAAGAAAGAAAGAATACAACAATCAGAATTAATGTATTTTTTTTTCGGCCCCACTTTTTTTATCGGTATTTATTAAACTTAGCTTAGTTTGTCAGGACAATCACTGAGAATCGAGCAATCATCTGTTTAGCTATCTTGCTAATCATTAAACTACGGCTCAAATATGTACTCAGCTTAGCTTAGCTTAGAGTATATTAACATCAGAGTGGGACACACAGTGAGAATCGAACAGAGTATACAAACGAATTTGTCTTCGAGACGAATTTGGTAACGATCAATCAAATATAGACGCCACTTCCTTTCTTCCTTCATTTCCTCCTTTCTTTCTTCCTTTCTTTCTTTCTTTCTTTCTTTCTTGTCCAGCCTCTTCGTATCACCCCTTCTTTCTATCTCAATTTTATATCTATCTATCTATCTATCTATCTATCCTGCAATGAGGTTCATTTGTAACTCTCTTCCATTGACACTGGAATTGTCTACTTCGTCATTATTTTTCATTTGCCCTCTCTCTCAAAGAGTTTCTCGACTAACCTTTCAATTTTCTTCTTGTCCAGTTAGGATCAACTCGTCTTTTCATATCTTTTCATTCCTCCCTTCTTGACACAATGTATTTGGACTGATATTCTGTAACTATTACTAGTATCATTTTATTAATCATTATTAATCATTGCAATAATTATAAATTTGTTCGTTGAGTTTTTCACACCAATTGTATTCACGAGAGATTCTATGACAGCAAGTCTCCTCTACACCCCAACATTATTCTGAGAATTCTATCAGATCAGTCGTTGGATCTATCTTCTTCTTCTTCTTCTTCTTCTTCTTCTTCTTCTTCTTCTTCTTCTTCTTCTTCTGCTTCTTCTTCTTCTTTATTATCATCATCGTCGTCATCATCATCCTTTGACTTTTATGCATAAAAATTTTTCACCTTGCTCTTGTCCATCTCTTCATCATCACAGATGTCGATATCAAAACCTACCCAGAACCATATCATCATCATTATTATGATTATTATTGTTATTATTATCATTATTATTATTATTATTATTATTTGTCACAAATCCATCATACTATAACCATCTATAAAACTCATTCACCTTCATCATCATCATCATCATCATCATCATCATCGGCAGCAGTAACATCAGCTCACATTGTGTCACGTGCTACCTCTTCCTCCTCCTACTCATCCTCTTTCACATTTCCATACCCCTCTCTCTCCCCCCCTTCTCTACCCTTCCAGCCTACCAATTGCCCCCCTCTCTCTCCCCCTCTCTCCCTCTCTCTCTTGACTTCTACCCCGGTGCTATGGCTTGCAAGATCTTTAGCTGTGCTTTTTTCTGGTAATCTGGTTAACCTACTTTCGATTTGCGCAATGCCAATCCAAAAGTTCCAATCCCGTCTGCAATGCATGCTCCCATGTGTACACACAGAGTCACACAAACGTATACATACATACATACATACATACAGCATACATACATAAATACATACATACATACATACGAAGATACTTTTAAATCAAAATAATTGAAAATAGATATAAGGACACATGTAATGGTACATTAGCATATGCTCATATGTAGATATGTATACATAAACATATATAATGTGTTCAAGCAATATGCTATGAATATATGATATATATATATACACACACATACACATACATATATATACACACATACACACACACGCACACACGCACACAGACACACACACACACACACACATATATATATATATATATATATATACATATATATATATATATATGTTCAAACGCTTTTAAAATTCACAAACACATTTATACACACATATATCGATATAGAGAAATGTATATCTTCATATCTTAAACATGTAACCATTAAATTCGTATATCCAATATAAATACTCGTAGATAACGTATTCCATTGTCCGTATTCTATTTACATTGATACATATACATCCAACCACACACACACACACACACACATATGTATATTTATATATATATATATATATATATATATATATATATATATATATATGTATGTATATTTATGTATGCTCCTATATGTATATGGAAGGATGCGAACAAATAACATACATATTTTGTGTGTCTGTGTATATATATGTGTAACAATGGATTCATACATTATGATACATGCATAAACAAGCGCGCACACACGCACACACACAGAAACATATATATATTTGCATATGTATATATATATATATATATATATATATATATATATATATAAAGGTCCATTTTTCTAGATGATTTTTTTCTGAAGTATTCGACCATCTGATCCATACTTTTCAGTTTTGCTTTTTAGCACTTTTTTATCTTAACATCTCATATTCTTTTCGTTATTATTATTATTATTATTATTATTATTATTATTATTATTATTATTATTATTTAGCTCAAAGGAAAATAGAGAAAATGGCGGCCGTAAGGACGTAGCAGGCACCGGAAGTACCAGGTTATCACCCACAGATATCAGGCGTTAGAGTCGGCTTAGGTTGCCACAGAAGTAGCATCCATCTTTCCTCATCCATCAGATTCCGGCTTTCTATTACATTACGTCTTTCTGAACAATCTTATTTGATAACAACTTACATCCAGCAAGATCTTTATCCCGTCCAACTATCGTCACGCGTTTTTCATTACGTTTTCTGCTTTCGTGTTTTGTCTGTTATTCGTTCTTCAGTTGTTTTTTTTTTAGAGAATTTTTCTTTTTTCCTCAATATTTTCTCTCTTTTTTTCCCCCTCTCTTTAATTTCCTTTTTTCACGCATTTTCTTTTGTTTTGCCTTTCTGTCTGATTTTGCTTTTCTTTTTCGAGAATTCCCTCTCTCTCAATTCTTTTTGTTTTGGTCTTTCTTTTCAATTTTTTCGGCGGTTTTTCTTTCTTCCCGTAATGTTCTTCCTCTATTTCTTATTCTTTCTTCTTTCTCCCTTCCTTTCTTTCTTTCTTTATTTAAAAACGATTCTTTTCAGAGAACTATTTTTCTTTTACATCATTTTATTCATTTGTTTTTCTTTCCCTCTCCTTTTCTTCAAGATCTGTTAGAGAATTATTATTCTTTCTCGATATTTTTTAAATTTCTGTGCGATTCATTTCAAGGATTGTCTTTCTTTCTTGATATTTTCTTTCATTCTTTCTTCCTTCTTTCTTTCTCTTACAATTTGTTCAGGATGATTGTCTTTCTTTCACAATCTTTCTCCTACTTTTCTCTCTTTCTTTTTCTTTTTTTATACGCTTTTTATTCTGCTGTTCATTATTTTGATTCTTTTCCTTCTCTCACTATTTTCTTTCCTTTTCTTTCATTTTCCTTTCTCAAAATTGTCTCACCTTCTTTCTTTTAATATTCTATCCTGTAATGTTACTTTTTCTTTCCGCTTCCTTCTTTTTAAATATATTCATTCTCTTCCATCTAAATTCCTTCATTCTTCTTTTATTTCTTTCTTTATGCTTGTCTTTCTTTCATATATATCTTCTAATTTTCTTTTCTTTGGCTATTAAGAATTCATCTGTTTATTCATAGTGATTGTCTCCTTCTTCAGGATCTTTCAATCCAATATGGGTCACTAATATTATCTTTTTATCATATTTTAATTCATTCGATCATTCTTCATTCATTTGATATTTTTCATTGGTCCTATTCTATTTTATGGAACGTAACTTTTTCTCTCTTTTTTTTTTCATCAACTCATTCCTTCCTTTCTTCTAAATATATTTCGTTCTTCATGCTGGTTTTACTTTTTTCTTTTTTTTTTTTTTTTACTGAACTGACTGATTTTTCTTTTCTCTTCCATTGTATTGTATAGCATATTTGTTTTTTCAGAGTCATCTTAAGTTTTTTCGTAACAGAATATTCAATCATTCATTCCTGGCCCTCTATTTCGTTCCCATCTTCTTCAATTACTTTTTTTTTTAAGTTATCGTTATCGTTTCTTTTCTTTCCCGCATGTTTTTTATTAGTTTCCCCTTCTCCTTTTCTTCTTATGATTTGTTCCCTCTCTCAGTTTAGTCTTCGACAATTCAATAACGCATTAGCATTTTATGAAGTCTTTTTCGACAACCTTCAATCCCCAAGTCAGTATATTAATACTGTTTTCATTCGCTTCTTCCAGGTTTTTTTGCATGGTCGTAATTCTGTTTTAGAAATATTATAATTGCTTTTTTTTATCCCTACAAACATTATATGTTTCTTTTTTGTTTTATTTCTTTTCGCTTTGTTTCTTTGTTTAATTTATCTAATCGCATCTATTACATATTTTCATTTGTTTGTCTTTAATCATTTCCTTCGTTTTGATCACTGACTTCTTAATCTATCCATATGTACATACAAACACACACACACACATATATATACGCGTGCACACACACTCACATATATATGTGTGTATATATATATATATATATATATATATATATATGCATGTGTGTGCGTGTCTTTCTCTCTATATACATATATTTGTATATATATATATATATATATATATATATATATATATATATATAGAGAGAGAGAGAGAGAGAGAGAGAGAGACACACACACACAAAAACAAAACCCAAAATTAAAACAGTGTGTGAATTATGTAATACAATTATCAATTTGTCCGTAGTATCGACTGGAAAACAAATAATCCTTTTTGAAATTATCAGAAATATTTTACTTTCTTTAAAAAATATCAAACTAAAAACATGAGGCGGAAAAACATACACTAACATAGATTAACATATCTTTCATGTGATTACTTGTATGTGACAATGTATATATGTATAAATATATATACACATTTGAATATGCAGAAACATACACGCACCTCCCATATATATATATATATATATATATATATATATATATATATATATATATATATATATATATATATATGTGTGTGTGGGGGGGGGTGTATTTATTTACTAATCGTAGCTCAGTCTGGTACAACGTCAAAGTATGAGTAACTCGGATTGGATCGAACACACTATGCTAACGATGCAGTCTGCAACACAAATTCACTGATCCTCACACAACAATAAGATCGTTATACATACATAAATACGTACACATACAAGCGTGCATATACGTATATATATATGTGTATATATATATATGTGTGTGTGTATATATATATATATATATATATATATATATATATATATATATATATACATGTATATATATATATATATATATATATATATAATCACGTGCATTAAATATTGTTCACGATTGAACATATAAACTGGTGAATATAGAAGTGTGTAATTTTACGATGCAGATAATTAAACCCAGTAAATTAAATGAGAATACACATAGATATGCGTGTCTTTTTATAATTAATCTGTTATTGCATTAGCGGCAACTGACAGGGATGGATGCAGTTCTGATTTTGATCTTTACTCTGACAAAAATGAAGTTTGGTTTTGAAATGAAGTTTAAAAAGTCGCTTCAACCTAAATGTATTTTCAG
>OY735210.1:8474595-8489595 GCA_963457665.1 Thysanoteuthis rhombus
AAAAGCTGAATAAGTATCAATACCTTGCCAGAGAGCTAAAAGAGTTATGTGACATGAAGGTAGCAGTAGTAACAATAGTGGCCGTAGCCCTGACAACAGTACCAAAGGACCTTGAAAAGAGGTCGGAGGAGGTAGGTATCAGGTAAAAGCTAAGCCAGTCCAGACGATGGCACTACCGAACTGGGCTAAAATACTGAGGAGAGTCCTGGATTACTGAGGAGACTTGCTGTGGCCCGATCTTCAGCAAAAGCCAACGGTTATCGCTGGCGTGAAAAGCCAACTGGTAAATGATAATTATGATTCAAGGAATGACTGAGACTATTCGAACCACAGCGGCGCTCTTCACCAAGGTCTATCATTTTCTCAGATTTTCATTGCTTCAATTTTATTCTTCGGTCTGTTGGGGCAGCAATATTTATCATCCGACACTTTTTTCCTTGATTATCATGATCAGATCCAGCCGTCCGGTCTACTTTAGGTGATCTATTCAAATTTCAAAGTTCTAAAGAATTCTCATTTGTACTTGTTGAGTTTTCACATCTGCCGTGACTCGTGGCTTTCGCCGAAGATCAAGTGGCAGCAAGCGTCTTCACCACTCCTTGACTTTCCTCTATATTCTAGCTGATTTCAATCGCACCGTCGCCTTGATATTCCCTAGACCCCAGTTCACCTAATATCTTTGCTAGGTTCTTGGACTGCTCCTAGGGCTCTGATTACAGTCACCTTCATGCTCTCTATATTTTTCAGTTCCCTAGTAACTTCACCCTATGGTCTACTGGAGCAGCAAAATCTGTAATATGACATGTTCTTTTCTCTTTGCTCTCTGCTATAAGATTTGGTCCTCTCACCTGGATTGGCTGATCCCTCTGAACTTCAAAGACCCGAAAATTTTTAAATGTATTTCATTCGATGGATTGTTTCTCGTCTATACTTGTATTATTGTTTTCTATGGTCAAGATGTAATTCCTTGCGCAGTTCCCTATGGATCACCCTCTTCACTCAGTCATTTATGCTCTTGTACTCCTTTTGGGCTAATTTGCAGCATTTATTTACTATGTTATTAATTGTCTTATTTTTCTCGCTCTAGTCTACATTAGTTCTTCTCGCGTCATTTCTGTCTCAGCTTTTATATAATTCTAGTCCTAATGGCATTGTTCTTCGTCGCTATTAGGAGTCATTCAGTTTCTCTCTTGAGATGTCCTACGCGTGGCCATATCCATGTCCAAAATTTTCAGTTGCTTCAGTTTGTCTCCAGAAATTCCTGTGAAGTTCATTTCTTCCAACTTTTGAACTCTTTTTTTTTGTGTTTCATGCTTCTCCTGTCGCCCTTCTGTTAGTTCTATTGTAGTCTCGAGCTGTTGTAAGTAATCTTCCCTGAAATAGTCTTCCGTAATCTTCTAGTCTTATGATTAAAATAATTTTAGATGCTAATAGGTCCTCATACACGACATCGTCTCTCGGGAGCAAGGTTTTATGCATTCTGGTCAGTTTCCTTGTTCTACAGTCCAGGTTTCTGAGATCTTCTCGTCCAGTTTTAAAAAAAAAATGACCCGGAATATGTCTCAATTGAAACTGCCCGAGTACTTATTCCTTTGATTAATTTTCTGTTGCAGAGTTGTTTGTAGTAATTGTCTCGTTCTTCTAAGGTTCTCTTTGTTTAATTTTTCCTACAGATGACTTTTTGATTGGGTCTGCTTCCAAGTTACCAATGAAATTTTAGTTGTCTTTTACTCTGCGGTCTCGGATGGTTTCTTGGTTCGGTAATTCGATTCCCTCCATTGTTTCTTCTTTTCCTTTTGTGTAATACTAGCATTGTACATTTCCCAATGGCGAACTCCACTCCAACTGTCGGGTCTTCCAATTCGTTTTTGTTTGTAGCATATATTTTGAGATCTTCGATAGTATGTATGAGACGGTTGACCTTTTCCCGTGATTTTTAAATATGCATCCCATGTTACACCTCTGCAATATTTAATTCGGGGGTATCATACCAATAACGAATCGTACAGGGGACGATGAGTCTCCTTGAAAGATACATATTTCTATTTTGACCTCGGCTAGGTGCTTTCATCCAGCGATAGTTTCACTTCCTGGTCCCCGACTGCTTTCTGCACAGAGCTCTCTACTTGCTTGGAAATTTCAAGCATTCTATAATCCAGGGTTGTGGAAGTATCTCATAAGCCTTCTCGTAAACTGCTAGGTCTTTCTTTCTTGTTTTATTTTCTCTCAATATATTCTGATCAATAAATAGCAGATGACTCGTTCCTCTGATTCCCTTTTGGCATCTTTTCTGTTCCTTGTGGAAGAGTCATCAGTTTTTATCTAAACGGGCGGAAGATTTCTTCCGCTGTCCGTGGATCTAGGATTTTCTACGTCATACGTACGTATACTGACCGTCTGTCTCTAGTGCTATGTATAGTACAGCTGTCGTCTAGATAATCTCGGCATTTCCGGATAACTCAGTTTCTCCGACTTCTTTGTCATATTCTGAAGGACTGAACCAGGGGCTCTAATCACCACGGGCACAACTATAACCTTAATCTTTCACAACTTCTGGCAAGGTCCAGATCCTTGTCCGACATTTCATTTTCTTCCAGCTTCATCCGGAGGTTTGCCGGAAAAAACGATCATTATTATTATTATTATTATTATTATTGTTATTATTATTATTATTATTATTATTATTATTGTCATCATCATTATCATTCAGATGTGTATGGTTGCAATGAAATTCAAAGACGTTTTCTCATGAAAATAAACATAATTACAGAAAGATATGAAAATTGAAAGATGTCGCGCGCGCATGCGCAGACACGGCAATGGCAAAGCAGAGAGGCGTTGGAATTTGCCAACGAAGGAGCAATCGACGAGATGAGAACACGTGCGCGTCTAAATCGGAAGATAAACAAATCAAAATCAAATTGAGGAGAAAATTATCTACGATGCATTTATTTGATAGGAGCACAAACACACACACACACACACAAACACACACGCACACATATATAACCAACCCCCATATATATATATATATATATATATATATATATATATATATATATATATATATATGTATATATATATGAATGTTTTAATATATTTTCATGCAATTATATCTATTCACACATACATATCTACGTACACAAACACAAACCCCATAAGAACCCCCCCATATATATATATATATATATATATATATATATATATATATATATATATATATATATGTGTGTGTGTGTGTGTGTGTGTGTGTGTGTGTGTGTGTAATGTAACTATATGCTGAATCAAACAACTATGTAATTTTGGCTGCTGATAACGAAGATATCAGTAAAAATTGAGCATAGAAATTGATAACACACATGTGTGCTTATGCTTTTGTATATATATATATATATGTTTATACATATATATGTATATATATATATATATATATATATATATATATATATATATATATGTATATATATATATATATATATATAGATAGATAGATAGATAGATAGATAGATAGATAAAGGCACTCACATGCTCATACATACACACACACACAAATATATATATATATATATATATATATATATATATATATATATATATGTATATATATATATATATATTAGATCATACTGCAAATATTGCTGTACAAATATTCTAAACTATTCTCTCGTCAGAGCTGATTAGGTTGTTATAAACAATGTCAACAAAAATTCTTTTGGGGTTTTATTTAGGAAAAATGTTTAGTTATATTTTAATTTGTTAAACAATTGTCTTTGATTCCAACTCAAAGACTTTCTGACGTATTGCACACACACACACACACACACACACACATATATATATATATATATATATATATATATATATATGTGTGTGTGTGTGTGTGTGTGTGTGTGTGTGTGTGTCCATACTAGATAATGTTGCAATTTGAATATTTTCAAGTATTCTGTCATCAGATCTGATAATGATGTCATAAAAAACAAGGAATATTCCTCAGGGATTTCATTGGGAAATTTTTTTAATTATACTCCTGTTTAATGAATGCATGTCTCTGATTTCAGCACAAAACCTTTCCGACTCTTGGTGTCAGTATTATAATACTATTACTGATATATACAATGCGTATACTAATAATTTGACTATTTAAACACATGCGCACACACACACAGACATACACACAAACATATATATATATATATATGTATGTCCTCCTCTAGCAAAATCAATAGTAATAAATCTGAATAAAATATGTAATATCCTGATTTTGTTGGTAACACTTACATTGATTTCTAATCAATAACAGTCCCTTTTCCTTTATTTCAATGAACAAAATACAGATTGAGTACCGGAACTTGCTCATACGAAAATCGGAGATTAGATTATCAGGTTCTAATTCCATACGCTAGTATTGATATGTGATCATCAACGTTAACCGCTAATGACCTTTAGAGAGCCTTTTGACTGTCAGCAACTCTCAATTCGCAACCTATTATTGTTGATATTGATGCTCATTAAATTATTCGTCTAATATATCATTGAACCAAACTTTGTCTACCCCAGCCTCAACCTACATAGAAGACAAAGTAAATTGATAAAACAGGGAGTCAAACTTAGGAGAAAGCCGAAATAATATTAAACGCTGATTCATTCGAATCCTTACCCTCATGTTGTTATTTATCATGACGACGTTTCGACCTTTGTACCATCTTCTTTAGGTATAAGGTGAAGTGATTGAAGGGCATAACGACCGAAACGTTGTCAGTGTAACAACAGAGACAGTAGTTTGAATGTCACTATATAATTATGATGATTCCTTGTCAGGGTTTCAGATTGAGAGCCTAGATATGTTTGTCACCAGCAGTATTTAACTAATAACAACCTGTCCCAGTGTCTCCACAGAAACGCAACATGTAAATCGAAAAATACAAAATATTTCTAAAAGTTCTGGATGAATTTCTAAGACATTTCGTGGAAGGGTGGGCCACAGGGTTAGGAAGAATTGATTAAATGTTTGTGGGGATCCAGGAATTTTTTCCATTGAGCCACATTTCCATCTTTTCCAGATATTCATACATATCTACTCGTGTCAGTCAAACAATATCTCCAAAAGTTCTCAATGAATTCCAGTGACAGTGGGCCATAGGCTAAAGAAGAATTGATCAAATCGTGGGGTGGGTTCAGGAATATTTCTTCGATTGATAGATATCTTGATATACACACACATATATATATATCAAGACGAAAATCCGGAATATGGAGATTCAAAACTCACACAGTTACTTCCTCTACATCGTAGCTATATCGTAGCTATACATGAACTGATATTCATCTTTTAGATGATGTATAGCGTTAGCAGAGGTATGCACTCTCTCAGTGCTTCCCAGAATGAATTACAGAGTGCTCTCTTGAACTTTGAAGATGTTTCGAGGATTCCCTGTGCATGCAAAGGATAATAACACTAGACAAAAATCATGGCTGGAAACGACAATTGCAATTCTGCCGTATCGGAGGAAAGGACGATGGAAGATAGGGTTTCGACGAGACTCACTTTTAACGGTGTTAATTGCGCCGCTAATCATGGCGATATTGACGAAGACCAGGTTAATAACGGTAAAGATGATAATGATTAAGTGAGCCAGAAAGAATGCAATGATTATGATAATGATGATGTTGATCCCTTCTTTACAGTGTTGATGATGATCAGGTTTATAACTATAAACATGATGATGATGATGATGATGATTCAGAGGTTCCGTGTGAGAAAGGTGATGCTCATGATCATCGTGATCTTTTTTATAAAAGGATGATGATCAGACGAATAACGATGGCAGTCAGTAAGAGGTCCTGAGTGAAGATGATGATGATGATGATGATGATGATAATGACGATGATCATGATGATAACTATTAACCCTTTCTGAGAATGCTGTTGATGATTTTGGTTCGAGGGGAAGAGGAGGGAAAGGAGGGGGCGTGTGGAGGAGCTAGACGAACGCACAGAGGAAGTTGATGCTGTTGTCTTTATTGTCGCTGTCATGGTTTTAATAACGTTTGATTTTGGATGAGTCGTGTTTTTAAGAAAATTCTTTATGCAAAAGGAACGAAGGAAGAGAAGGGTGTTGAATGAAATGGAAAGAGGAAAGACGTAAGGAAAGAAGGAAGGAAAATCTACCTAACTAGTGCTTAACAAAATGGTGGGGTAGGATGGACTGAAAACAATACTTGAATGAGAATTATGAAGACTGAACACGAAGGAAAATAGATGGAAAAGGAGAAGAAAGAAAAAATAGATAGATAGATAGATAGATAGATAGATAGATAGATAGATGGATAACATTTCTGGGAGAATTTTTTTAAATAAAAGAGAGAAAAGACTTCGGGTGGAAGAGGAGAAAAGAAAGAAATAGAGTAAGAAAACAGAAAAAGGAGAGAGAAATAAGGAAGAAAATTTGGAACGAAAGGGGAAAACAACTTATAAAATAGAAAGGAAAATCATGAATTAGAAAGAAAGGAAGAAATAGAAAGGACCTGAAGAAAGATAGAAAGAAAAAAGAAAGAAAAAAAGAAAGAAAGAAAGAAAGAAAGATAGAAAGATATTGGAAAGAAATAAGGAAAACCTATAAGAAAGAAAGCAAGAAATAAAGAGGAAAGAAAGAACTAATGAAATCGAAAGAAAGAAATTGGAAAAGGAAGAGAAAAAAAAAAGAAATAAAAGAAAATAAGAAAATAAAAATGAAGGAATTAATGGAAGAAATTGATAAAGAAAGAAAGAAAGAAAAAAAAGAAAAGGGCAAGCGAAAGAAAGAGGAAAGTAAAATGAAGGGACTAATGAAAGAAATCCTTTAAAGAAAGAAAGAAGAAAGAGGGCAAACAAAAGAAGGAAAGAAAGAAAGAAAGAAAGGAGATATCTCAAACCAGAAATGCGATTGAAAGAATATTATTCTACAAAGTAACAAAGGCTTCCCAAAAGAAAATGAAAAACATTTCAAATGGAAGGCTACAGAGAATTAGAACAAAAAGAAAAAAAAAAAAAGCAAATCGGAAAGAATCAAACGGAAGGGGAAGGAATCTGTGTCACAAAACAAGCGAAATAACGGTTGAATGACTGAATGAATTACAGAAGGAGTGAATGAATGAGTGAATGAATCATGTCAGATGCCAAAAGAAGTGAGGAAAAAACCAAATTCTGATTGTTAAGAAGGAATCCATGTTTTAAAGAGAACGCCTCCTGCTGGCAGATACTCCAAAAGAAACATACACACAGGTAGAAACATTGATACATCTATGCAAACACCCCTTACATATATACATATATATACATATATATACATACATATATTTACATATTTACATATATATATATATATATATATATATATATATATATATATATATATATATATATATATATATATATAGTTGAAGTTGGGTGAATGTTTACGTGCGCGTGTAAGTGTTAGCACAAATCTCTACAAAGATTTGGTGAGATTTTTGACTAGTAATATATCCACACCGTTGCTTGTATTCGTTTTTGATCAGAGGATTTTGCATCCTGATTTAAAAGCTAGTAATCCACGAGAAAAAAAATGGCACAATACCGTCGATTCGTCCTTGTACTGAGATGAGGAAATATTTGACTCAATAGTATTTATGCGTACACAGGAGACCAAAAATATGCACAGGCACCTAAACATCCAAGCACACATAGAGACACTAATACATAGATACGTTTAGGTACAGCAATGAGTCCAGAGCCTAATGATTAAAAAGCGTTTATTCAACACTAAAATATTTATTCTTTCAACATGATCTCCTTCCTCGTCAATACAATCAATCAAGTGATTCAGCTAATTATTACTTGTGCAGCTAAGAACTTATTGATCAAACCTCGTATACACATATACATATATATATATATATATATATATTGACAAACTAAGTGTACGACAAGCTATATACTTAAATCATAACTGAAAGAGAGGTGGTCATTAATCAGCACTGCGGGGATGCCATGTTGATAAAACTCTTTTGTTTTTAAAACCCCGAAACAGTTTCATGGTAAACAACTGATGATCTCAACTAGAGAGAATTTACACATTGTACCATAATATCAAAGTCTATGTAAAAGATGAAAAAAAAAGGAGAAAATCACTTAAATTACATTAACAGATATTCGGAAATAGTTGACTGAAGTGACACAAAAAATCTTTTTTGAAAAAGTTTTTTGATGTGTTTAGTGTTTGAAGCTCTAAAGCTTTCTAGAATATATATATATATATATATATATATATATATATATATATATATATATATATATATATATATATACTGAGGGAGACAAAGAGAGTGAGTATGTGTGTGAATGATTGCTAGACACAAAGGGGAAACGAATTGACAGATAGAAAGAAGACGAGAGATTGACACAGAATGGCAAACGTTCACTATTTTCAACAGTCCTTTTGATTCGTTTAAGTGAAATACAAATGTATGACAAGAATGTAAAAAAAAATGGTTTCAGAGATTCTTTGTTTCGTTCTAGGCTTCCTTTATGCTCTCTTTCTCTCTCTCTCTCTCACACACACACACTCACTCTTTCTCTGACTCTCTCTTTCTCTAAGTTGTTGTGTTCTGTTGGTGAGTACTTAATATTATCCAAATTTCATTTGAAACAAGAAACAATAGTCCACTGTCCTTTCGTATATAGTAAAAAAAAAACTCCCTCTCGTTATTGTTGTATTCTTAAACAATTAAATGTCATCGCCCAATTAACCATATGGAAACATGACCTGAATTGAACACGTCTGTCCACGGATTGTTCAATGATAGTAACGAGCAGAACAACAACAACAACAACAATAATAATCATAATAATAATGATGATAATAATAATAATAATAATAATAATAATATTAATAATAATTATTATTATTATTATTATTATTATTATTATTATTATTATCATCATTATTATTATTATTATTATTATTATTATTATTATTACAGAACAGGTGGGGAAGTTCATGAAACGATGAATCAAAGTTTACAACAAGCTGTGTGAGTATTATCCATGTGCTGAGGTCAACACGAGGAGAATCATTCTACTATATCCTCATTACTTTTCACTAGGGCAATAGTATCGCTTAATTTCATCATCTGGGATATCTTAGAATATAATATATAAAAGAGGTCGTAGAAAAAATCAACCACCATGAGTAAAATTGTGCCTTCATACTAACAATCAGGAGTTCTAACCAGGATATTGAAATGGAGTTAGAAATCAAGAAGTGTTGAATACCAGTGATGTACAAAGATACAAGAGAAAACAGTTGTCTGCCAGCGGAAGAAGATTCGGGACTTAGAAAATTATTTCAGAATATATCGTCAACTTCTCAAGAACAATAATTTCTCGAATTGTTTTCATCATTATCTAGGAGATGTCTTGAATCAATATCGAATTCTCTGCCAGAGTAAAGTCAAAATATCTCGTCATCCACTCCAGGACAATCAAGGCTTTGACTTCCTTCATCACCATCAATGTATGGTCTTGAACCACTATGTGACTCTCTGTTAGAGTGAGACCACTCGAAGCAAGTTATTTTAGCCCGAAATATCTCGTAAGTAGCTTCGGGGGACAAACGAATATCTGGCGAATGGTTCAATCGAAAATCCAACGTTCAGTAACATACAAAGAAATGTTATACGTATCTGAAAAACTTTGGTATCACGTGTTCTTCGGAAGTACGTACGAGGTAGGTGATCCAGCAATTGTTCCAATGATCACAATGGTCATGTAGAGATTTAAAAAGCAATATACGTGCGAATGTTTTATGGGGGGGGGTCGTTGCTGAGGGACGATTCCACTCTTTCAGCCTTCAATGTCGTTTCCCATTGGAACAATGTAATATCTATAACTGGCAGCCTTTTTGGTCACAAGGGTTGCCAGAAAGGAGATATATTTTACCCCAGCCTGCCTGCCTGCCTAAGGGGCTCCATTCCTGGTATCAGAGTAACATTCTCTTTGTTGGACTGCCTTCCGGACTCCAACTGCCCTGTTGTTCACGAATAGCGGAGGGAGGATTCATGCCTTTCCCAAGAGCTAAGAGTGAGTAGGCAGACTCGGCCAAAATTTTAATTTGGTTTGCCGATTCCGTTTTCCGAACTTATGCCAGCCGGCAACCCCACATATCAAGGTGTTCTGCGATCGGAATTATTATCAATAAGATTCTTATCAAATAAAAGTTGCTGACGACTGGAAACAGGTCTGGTTGGTCACAAAATAGAAACCGTCACGTGACCAATGGATTTCGGCTGCATGTCGTGTCGAGGGTGATCAATGGAAAAATCGGGGAAAAAACAATTTAGCATAATCGTACATCGCAAATCGACACCCCACTAAAAAGCTATTGATGGGAGGGAGGTTAAAAATTTTTTTTTCCCTAACGTGACGGGTTAATGTTTGAATTTTCAATCCACCAGCTCCTGTACGCCCGATACATATATAGCCAGCCAGCAAGCCAGCAAGCCAGTCAGTAAGCCAGCCAGACTAAGTTAAAAACTGGAGAAAAATATATCGACAGTTTCAGTTGATGGTTTCTAAAACAGTAGCGAAATGGTTAGCCGCAACGAATTGACAACAACGACACATATTGCGAATCGTAACCCAGTTTTCCGGAAAGAAGTTGTTGCTGGTGTGTCTTCTCATACAGAATGTGCGTGGGAGATTTTATTGTTTCCATGGACTATCACGAGGTACGCCTGATGTTCTCTGCTCAGTTGGTCGTGACGAACGACAAAATCAGTCACAATAACGGGATAAACAATGATTTTATTTAAAGGACAGAGGTTGAAGCCAATGTGGTTCAGTGTTCGTTTTATTTAGAGAAATAGGGAAAGAATGGGTGAAATATTTTTGGTAGCTTTTCTAAAACTCGGACAAGTGCGGTCACTATTTCTGAAAGAAATAGATGTTCACAAAAATATTGACAAGCACGAGTTGGTACAATAGAATAACAATGATAAACTTGACGAACTTGATAACTATCGCTCTCAGGTAGGCGGTCTTTATAGATTTCTGCTGAGCGTGGCTTATATATATATATATATATATATATATATATATATATATATATATATATATATATATATATATTACACAGCACGAGTAATGATCTGTTGTATCAGAATGCATTTATTGCTCCACAGCATGAACTGTGTATGCTAAATAACAATGATTTAGCAAATGGACAAAAATAGACAAAAAAATCACTTCCTTTCCTGCTGATGGTGAGAATAAACATTGGGATTTTAAGTAACTTGTCTGCTATTTTTATTCAGGAATAATCTCTAGGCTTTTGGTCCGTATACTAAATGTTTCTGAATACGATATTTTACATATATATCAAGGACTGAGCTTTAGGAGAGCTGGATTCATGTCTATCCCATAAGGTATGTAATGAATGTAAACACCCTTAATAGGATTCAAACTCAGTTGACTGATTCTGCTTCTTTAGCCGAGAACCGTTACGCCACATGCGCTTAAAAGGTCGAACCCTGATAATCAACTTTATCTCTAGTTTTGTGTTATATTTTCCCATAGAAATTAACCATTCTTACACGGTTACATTTCTCTATATCTTTATTGCTGAACACTTTTTATTACTTTTCCCATATTTTTTACTCTTGTCTCCTTCCTTTTATCATGAAAAGATATCGCTCGATACATTCTTTGGACACATGGGAATTATATCAGGTCTTCAGAATTTGACCTGCACAAGTTCTTAGAATTTAAAAAATGGTGCCCTGATACATTTTTAAGCCTCCCCTCGAATATGTTGAGGGATGATAAAAAATGTAGCGACCAAAAAGTTTGAAAACAGCGAAGATGAAGACACTGAAGATTAAATTTTTGTGCTATTTATTTCATTTTCGTTACATTTTCGACAATCATGTAACACAGTATTGTTATGTACTTATATCATATATATATATATATATATATATATATATATATATATATATATATATATATATATATATATATATATATATATCCAGAGGAAGACATGGGATTGTCTAAGAAAGACCACGTTATTAACCAAGAGACCAACTAAGTACACATTATGCTGATGTGGATTTGACCTTGAAATACATGCATAAAGCGAACAGTAAGCAATCCCTACAGGAAGAAAATATAGCATACGGCATACGTGCACAGAATTTTCTGCCCCTGTCTTTTGAGCTCCTTGTGTTGCAATCCACGTTATTGGAGTTAGTCTTATATTTGAAATCAGGAAACCCTGTCCCTTGTTCAATTAAGAAAGGTTCAAAAAGTAAACCTTGGCCCTTGGTTGACCGAGGCGAATTGTCCTTTGTCCGACTCAGAGAATTTGATATAAGGAAAGCTTGTCTGTTATTCAACTTTGATCTCTCACTCAAATTTATGCCCGAATAAAGCGGTTACTCTCAGTCACAGAAGAGTCAGTTTTGTTGAGTCTTCCTATTGCATCAGTAGATCACTGGCTGTCGTGAAAGCTGCCGATGTTAATACAATATGCATACACATTATTCATGTCAATTATATACATACCTATATCTATCTATCTATCTATCTATCTGTCTATCTATCTATCTATCTATCTATCTATCTATATATATATATATATATATATATATATATATATATATATATATATATATTCTGATGTATCCTTTATGTTAAGAAACATGTGTTTGTGCGTGTGTGTGTGTGTGCATTTGTGTTTGGTCATCTACAGGTTTAAGTGATACTGATATTGATTCTCATCGTTTATCACATTTGCAATTTATATTAAAATTATTAACAAATCTAACATGAAATCATTAACATATCTATCATTGATTCATTCTCAATGAATTTCTTTTGTAGAAATCATTGATAATTCATTATATTATAATCATTGTTATAGAAAAATCATTAACAATGCCTTTCTATTGTAAAATCACCAAATATGCATCTACGGGCATCCAATTATGTTATTTTGCCTGATTAAGCCGAGCATATGAGATACCTTGGTCTAATGCCATACAAAGCCTAGTTTGATAAATATCTATACTAGATATATATGAATATTCAAAGAAAGGGGTACAAAAGGAACTCACATCCACATCTACTTACTGACAAGTGAATACAGTGGCATAAAATTTGAGAATGTCAATCATGAAATGAAGTACACATGATCAGCACTGACTTGCAAAGTCTCTGTGCCACGCCCTCCTGCTTGTGGACGCGTAGACATACAAGATGGTGTGCGAATTCACAAAGGGGATGAACAAAAAAAAATGAGAGAGAAGGAACACAAAGAAAGAAATCACCGCGAGACATGAGCAAAAGTCAATTGAAAGGTTCTGGAAAATGAGCAAGACGTCGTAAGACAATGGCGTGGAGAGCACAGTAGGAAAAGACCGACAGACAGAGAAATAAGGAGGGAAGACACACGTCTACACAATGGGGTTTTATCATTTTTGTTTTCATTTTAATAATAATAATAATAATAATAATAATAATAATAATAATAATAATAATAATAATGATAATAATAATAACGATAATGATTAATATTATTATCAGTACTGCTATTATTATTATTATTATTATTAATATCATCATCATCATCAGAAGAAGAAGAAGAAGAAATGCTAAAATAGACCAATCGACTCTATAAAGTCTGAAATAGACAGGAGCAGCTAATGTAAGCTATGCGAGGATAAAGATGACACTATAGACCACAGAGTAAATTAGTCCACATGAAGTACAATAACAGACACAACTGAGTGGAAGGAGGTCATCCATTGGGAACTGTGCAAGCGACGGCATTTCCACCATATAAATCAATAGTTTATCGACTTCTCCTAGAGAACAAAAGTCTTCTGGGACTTTCAGATTCAAAAGGGGTCACCCACTCCAGGCTAGAATTCCAGATCTAGTTTCAACGAACAAGAAAATGAGAACATATCAGATGCAAATTAGACAGTGAACCTGAGAGAAAATCTAAAGCCAGATAAGCTCATGGAACTTTCTAGAGAACTGAAAAGTATGGAACATGAAGGTGACAGCAGGAGTAAGGAACTCAAGCAAGAGCTGAGACTGTCTAGACGACGGCACTACTGAATCCTGAGGAGAGTCCTGGAGTATTAAGAATACTGCCACTCTATCTCCAGTGGAAGCTACTAGCCACTGATGGCGTGAAAACTCAATTACTACTACTACTACGACTGATAGTACTAATGATAGTAAAAATGAAAATAATAAATGCAAATTCAAAGGATGATTTCGTAATAGAATAATAATTCTTCAACAAATAATACCAACAAGGAAGGTAAACAGCTCCATGAAGAATTCAATGGAAAAAAATTAAAGAAAAAATAATTGGAATCACGAACAATAGGTGCCTCGAAATTTGAGATTACTACGCATTTTGCAATGGATTACAGACGTCGGTGTTCGAGTGCTAGTTAAAAGCCAAGATTTTGAAGGTTGGGTTTTCGGGCAAGTAGAACCCAGCACTTGGATGTTTGGCGTAACATTCCCGTCCTACCTGCTTATTCCTCCATTATGTATATTAGATGCTCTAAGCCAAATTCATTATATCAGTAACTGGAAGAAGAAGAAGAAGAAGAAGGAGAAAAAGAGCAGTAAAAAGATGATACACGCATCGAGTACCCGGGGTTGAAGGAACAATGGAAAATAGGTTTCATGTATTGAGCCTGAGCATCAATTGGTCGAAAATCGCCGGAAGCGGCAGGTTGCTTTCAATCGGGTGATTTCGGCAAGACGACAAGAAACAAAACCGAAGATGGATGAGGTGAAAAAAAGATACACATCTTGTTGAAAAAAGAGAAGTCGTGATTTCTTGGGATTCTCACTCAGCCTTTCTCATCGTTTAGTTGCAGCAAGAGAAAAAAAATAGCTTCTTCATTTTTCTCAGTCTTTTTCCTTCCTATTTCTCCTCTAGTCAATTCTCCTCTC
>OY735210.1:8494595-8507095 GCA_963457665.1 Thysanoteuthis rhombus
GTGTGTGTGTGTGTGTGCGTGTGTGTATGTGTGTTTGTAAGCACATGTTCCTGAGTGTATGTTCGCGTGTGAGCCTCTGTATACCAGTGTTTGTATGTTTCTGTGTATTTACATGTTTGCGTATACGTGTGTTTACGTGTGTGCGTGTTTACGTGTGTATGCGCCTGTGTGCGTCTGTGTGCGCCTGTGTGTGCCTGTGAGCGTGTATCACAATGATCTACTTAAGGAACAGATAAACAATAACAACCCCCAGCAGAGGCTGATCACAAGGGTCGTAACGACAAAGGTGCGAACAACTCTTAAAAGGAAATTAATAGCGACAAGAGAAGATGGATGCAGGGGCGTTGCAAGACAAATGAACATTTTTAGGGTAAGAATTATTGGTGGGGGTGGTGGTGCTGGCGTTGGTTGTAAGTTAAGTCTCAGTCACGTGTGACATGCACTGCCTTACAGCCTCTCCCTCATTGCAGTTGCGGAACGAACAATGAAAAGTTGAGAGTCAAGAGTGTGTCTGCTGTGAGGAAGAAAGAAAGATTTGACTTTGACAATGGAAAGAAGAATAAGAAAGAAAGAGAGAGAGAGATAAAGAGAGAGAGAGAGAGGGAGGATGAAGCGAATGATAACAGAAATAAAGTTTTGGGTGAGCAGGAAGAAGAATGCAGGAGGAAAGGGGGAAATGAAGGAGATCGGGAAAGACTCGAACAAGAGAAGAAAAATGAGTATGTTGGTCAAGCGAAGGAAGAAAGAAAAGAAGGAAAAGGAGAATAATAGAATAGAAGAAAGAAAGGCCGAAAATGAGAAGGAAAAGAAGGAAAAGAAGAAAGACAAGAAGAAGAAGAAGGGAGAGAAGGAGAAACAAACCAGATTTTGTCATTGTAAACAAGAATAAAAAATTGTCAGATAGTGGATGTTACTGTTCGAGTGAACCATAGAGTTAGATTGAGAAGAAAATAATGAAAAGCTGGAAAATTCTGTCAATAGTTTCGAGAAGAAAAGTTTTTGGACAATCGAATTGCCTCTTGTTGTTTGTGTTGTTACCATGACGTTTCTTTCCGTCTGATTCATTCCGTGGTCTTCTTAAGGCTAAATATCCGAACGGCATGGTGATAAACATAATTTCATCAGGGACAAGGTATAGAAATCCAAGCTGAACAAGGAAAGAGGAGGAATTCGATATTGTAGCATGGCTACCACTGGAATATTCTGTTTAATACTACAATCATTGGAAAATTCTCTTTACCACCATCACAATCAGATATTACACCTGAAGAGAGCCGTATAATGAATCGGCTGAAACATCCTGTTAGCAACATAAACAACGACAAGGAATTCAATCGCCCGAAAAACCTGCCGAAAAAAAAAAAGCTGGAAAATTCTGCGAAAAAAAACCCCAACAAAACAACAAAAAACTGCACAAATTGTGGAACGTGAAACTTACAATAGTATCCTTCATTATCGGTGCTCAAAACAACCCGAAGAGACATTGCAAAGACTGGGAGGATAGGCAAACCAAGGAAGAATCGAAACCCTCTGAACGGTTCTATAACAAAACATCAACTCGCCTACTGAGCATAATTGAGGAGACTTGATATCCAATGAAAGCAGCCTGGTACTACTAGTGTGAAACCCAATGAATACAAATTGTAA
The DNA here is from genome assembly GCA_963457665.1 of Thysanoteuthis rhombus. Taxonomy (NCBI): domain Eukaryota; kingdom Metazoa; phylum Mollusca; class Cephalopoda; order Oegopsida; family Thysanoteuthidae; genus Thysanoteuthis; species Thysanoteuthis major. Next base: position 8,496,243 of record OY735210.1, read on the forward strand.
CAGGTCTGGTTAGTCGTTCAAGAGAAAGCGTCACGTGACTAACGTACTTTGGTCATAGCCCGTGTTGAGGGTGGTCAAATGAAAAAAAAATTGGAAAAACGGCTGATCAATGAATAAGTTACTTTTGTTGGGCTGTGATCTAAAAAATGAATTTTTGAAAAAAATTAAAACAAACAAAAAAACAAAAACAAGCGTGAACGCTGCCAAATACAAATTAAGGGACCAATTTAGCACAATCTTACATCGTGAATTGGGACTCCATCAATAACCTACGGGGTGGGGGGTTTATAAAACAACAACGAAAACGGATCATCCTAGACATAATGGAGTGTAAATGTTTAAATTTTCATCCCTCTATCTCTATCGGTGTACATAGATAGCTATCCAGACGGACAGAGCAACTTAAAAACTGAAGAAATCAATTTTCATGCTGATAACGTTGGTTTTGTGGCTAACAGTTTTATAGAGCTAACGGACACATCCAAAAGAGAAAACAGTATAGGAGGAATGTATAAACACGAACTACTTTAAAATACAATTGAGTAGCAAAAGTCTTTTGCGTAGAGACAAGTATAAAACTTTCAGTCATGTAATAAATAGATGTTGCTTTTAAACGCTTCCTCCGAAACGTTGCACAGTGCGTAACCCCATGACAGATGTTCCTCTGTATTTTGGGTCTGAGTTCAGCCAAATCTTCCATGTTGGCCAAACATCTTCGGAGAACTTCAAGCTCATGTTGTTGTTTTTTTCAACAAGGTGGTTTCATCCTAGGAGGATATAACCATTGGTAAAACACCTTCCACCCCAAACACACAGCTTAGAGTGTACTCAATTAGCTGCTGAGTGTACAGGGAAATTTGTCTTGTGAATAATTTCCCACGCTCTTCGCTCATATCGGGAATCGAACCAAGACGTGCCAACCATTATACCATCTGAGTGGACTAATGTAGCAAAATGGCAAAAAAAGACTTTTCAAAAAGTGGATATAACCGTGCAGGAACAGCGATCCACGAGGAATTGTGCAAATGATTTGGACTTGACTATACACCCAAATGCCACGAGCACAAACTCGCTGAGAGGGGAGAAAGAAAAAATTTTATCAAACGGATCATCAAATTCAGGCCAGAAAATGAGAACTAGTCATCATAAAAAATAGAAGACATGTCATCAGATGTTTGATGTGAGAGGGTGAGAAAATATCTGGACCTTGCTCAGGAACTAAAATTTGTGTAATAGGAACATTATGATTATATATAATATTATTGATGTATTTGGGACGCCCCCCCCCCCGAAAAAATTAGGGAGACTACAAGAATTAGAATCTGAGGAAGACTCTATAATACTAGTCTACCCAAGCCATCAAAAAATGATGGTAATATTTCAATAATTTTGGAATTGCACATTCTGCTGATTTGCATTTTTTTCAGGTGCTTCTATTAAAAAAAAAGAGTAAGGGAGATTACTCTATAATTAGCATCTAAGAGCACGCCACAGAGCAATTGTTTGCAAGCAGGTTCCGGAGGCCATTGTTACTGTAATGAGTTAGACAATGAAACGGTGCCTCAATGCTATATCCATATGCCAATCTAGGTTAATCTCACCTGAATAGTTATACAAAAATTACTACGTCCGTAGTTTTAGTAATAACAACTCTTTTTCTGTTACTATTACTATCACTAAAAATACTGCTACTACTTCTGCTGCTGTTGCAGTTGAACTAAGGGTGAGGTTGAGTGAATTAAAGATTCGGGAAGGACTAAAATTGCCAAGACCATGACACTAAAGAGTCAGCAAGAGTCCTAAAGAAGGTTCTTGAGTTTTGTGTTGACTTGCTGTCACCTGATCCCCAGAGACTATCTTCATATACTTCAGTATAATATATTAGGATATGGTAGTAATGATAGCTGCAACTTGAATAGCTGCTATTATTATCATAGTATTATAATAGTAATAATAATAGATGCAACTTGAATAATAGTATTATTCATACAAACGGCCTTCGTCATAATAACTACGGCAACGACGATAGTAATATTAATAAGATGGATGATAAGAGCTACAATAACGGAAATCATGCTAATAAAAACAGACGGAAAATGCATTGTTCTTCTGGAATGCGTTTCACGGCTGGCTAAAAAGAATGCTCCGTGAAAAAAAAAAGGCGAAAAGACACAAACAAACGCGAAAGAATGTCGCCCGAAATATAGCACAATACTCAAAACAATATAAATAAACGAATCAATAAGATGACAAATGACAGGCAGGGAGAGAAAAAAAAAAGATATAACGAGAGACAGAGAAAAGCAAAATAAAGGAAAACTGAAAACAGAATTAATTAATGCACGATAAGGTATTATTACCACAAAATATTTGCCTGCGTCTCTCAATCACAAAATGGCGGATTAGTGGAAATCCGCCTACTCCCCCCCCCCAAAAAAAAAATCAAAAGAGAAATCCAGAGAGAGAGAGAGAGAGAGAGAGAGAGGGGGAGAGAGAGAGAGGCAGACAGAAACAGAGACAGACTGACAGACAGACAGGTAAAAAGTAACTTCCACAGAATGATGTTTAGTAAGCCAGGCTCCCTATGTCATTTTCTAGTGCAGTGTGTGAGATCAATCCTCACAGGATGCCTTGCCCAAGTGGCCTTCTGTCAGACTAACGTAAGCTTAGTAAATATTCTAGATCTTGTGTTTATACTAAGCTAAGCTTTGTAAATATCAAAGACCGTGTTATATACTGAGTTAAAAAGCACCTTGAATATCGTACCATACTTTGTAAGATTTAGTGGATATTCTTGGCCTTGAGCCATGCTATGCTAAGCATAGTAAATATCTTAGATATTGTGTTGTGCCAGGCTAAGCTTAGTAAATGTTCTTTGCATTGTGTCGTACTTCGTTAAGTATGCTAAATATCTCAAGTCCTGTGTCGCACCGAGTCAAGTTCAGTAAATATCAAAACAAGACTGAAGTAAAAAGGACAAGAGAAAGAAAGAAAGAAAGAAAAAAGAAAGAAAAACAGAAACCAAAATAGAGACGTCCTCCTCGTTATCGTCCTTTCTGGTTTTAAAACTCAAGTTTGTCTGTCCGTTTAATCACTGATACAAATTCTGCTACCACTACAACAGCGAAACAATGAAACAACACCCTAGGCCCTTTTCCGTTAGCGGAAGTTGGTTCTTTTGTAAGCCATGTTGATGTGTAGTGCGCTTTTAGACATTAGCAGGGAGTGTGACGTGCCTCTTCCGGTGTAGATCCCAGTCTTTCCACTTAACGGCCTAGTGTCGACAAATTTCAGACCACGACGACTACTATCCCCGTCTGTGCTTTCAAGTTTGGCTCGAGTGGCTTGAGGACGGATATGATGGCCGGAAAACGGGTTGCTCCTGTCACGTATTAGAATCAGTGAATTTAATTACACTAGAAAATTCACCTGAGAAAGAGAAAAATCACTGAAACTCCATTTTTACAACGGGCAACTATTTACGACTGCACCGGTTTCCGTTTAAATATCCCAACATAGTTAAGATGACAACAATCTACATTGTATTAAGCTACGAGTCTTTCCATTAGTCTGTCTGTCTGTCTGTCTATCTGTCAGTGCTGCAGTCAAACATTTAAATCAAAACTTTTGCGTCGGAAAAAGTTTGGTAGACGGGGGTTTCTGAGAATCTGGACACGAACTGCACGAAGAAGGTGGGGAAAGTGAAATAAAAGGTTAGGGTACACGAAAAGGTTGAGATGAAGCATAACGATATTCGCTAAAGGAGAACAGCTGAAAGAAGACAGGTGGTGAAGTATAATTCTGTTGAAATGAACTCGCTTTTGAGAATCTGTGAGCAAAAGATTTGGTAAAGGGCCGGAGATACTCACATCAGGCAACTCCCATTTTTTTCAGATACCTCTGTGTTTTATATTCCTATCCCTAGGTATGAAGTTAGCAAAGCATAAGACATCTTACGGGTCATAATGATAAAAAGACAATGTCATGCCCAGAGAATGATACATCAGTTATTTAATTTAATTGGAATTCCATCGATGCGAAAATGAATGACTGCCACCGAGCCGAAGTTTACGAGGTTATCTCTCTTGAAATATAATGATGTCAAAGGAAGGGGATCGAAACCGTTTTCGTTCTCATTAAACCACTTTACATTCGCTAAAAGTAAGTCAAGTCTGGGTCACAAGTAGATTTAGCCAAATGAGGAAAAACAAAAAAAAAACCGACTTGTCTGAGCAATTTGATATTTCATTTTTTAAACGTTTCGGATAAAAAAAGAAAAACAAATGGTATTTTCCCTCTTTTTTGTTACTCTGAAACACTTAATATCCAATATTATCTTTACTTTTTTAGATGAAGTATTGTTAAACATTATAATTTTTATCCAAAGTTCCTTAGCTAAATGCATAAACCACAAATCCCGATTTGTTTAGACTCTTGCAACTACAAATGAATAATCACTGCTGTAATTATTCGGCTAGTGGGTTGATGCTTGAAATGACTATAAGTGCAGACCTCTGGTGGCTTTAAAATGGCCGGCTGTCGCCACTTTCTCACGGATTGATTCAATATAGTCTGTAATAGTTTTTAACTGCAAATCAAAGAAATTCAATGCCTTAAGAGATCAATTTTTCCACCGAATGTTTCATTTTGAAGCATATATTTTTTTTAGTTATTATACATTGAGAGTAAGTAATATACTTATCATGAAAACATGTTTTTTCTTTCTTTTACTCATTTTTTGTGTAAAACATACTAGATGGAACGGGATAGCTCGTGCACCAAAAGCAAATACTGTATGCAGCCTATGAAAACATCTAAATACACAGGGCAAGTATGCATAATTTATCCAATATCTTGCCTAATGCAATCATTTATGTATACAATATTCATTTCTATACATAAAACCCTTGCTAACAAGTGTAGATTTTTTGCGCGATAAAACAACCATAGAATCTACATTCAGCTCAGAAATAGCTGATTTGTAAACCTTGTTAGCGAAATGATTGAATTCATAAACCGTTGCTTTTTTAAAACAATTCGAAGCTATTTGACAGTGAAATGAAGAACTTCGTTCTCCATAAAAATGATACAAAAATATTATTTTAGAGATATGTATTGAAGTAGCGGAAAATGTTGAAATGATTGAGATAAAATTCATGTAATAGTTTCAGTATTAATCAAAATATATTGGGTAGTTTGGACTAATTTCCTCGTCTATGTTGTTTTGTTTTGTTTATGTTTATCAAAACACTTCAGCCACTTATTCTCTGGCTTTACTTCGGTGTCAGTTGTATTCTGGAATAACCTATTTACAAGGATTGAAGCATCTCGCCTAAAAAATCGAGACCGGAAGAGTAATTCCCGCTTATTTAAGAAAACAAATAAAAATAACTCGCTTGTACAAGATAAGGGTGTTTTCTGACGCCATGTTCATTAGTTTCCAAGTGATGCTCAAGGCCACTGAAAATGAGTCTTTTTTCTGGAAACATGTGCAACATTTTCCATGTGATTTACATGCATTTTGAATAAGTATTTTCTCCTGGAACCATATCCATCATTTTCCAAGTAAAACACATAGCTATAAAAATGAGTTTTTTTACATTTAACTATCAGCATCATTTCCCGTGAGATACGCATGTATGTTCAAGATGAGCATTCACTCCTGGGATCATGTGAATTATATCCGGTTTGAAAATTGAAAAATGTGCGTCAAATTGCGAAGCACACAAAACTCTAAGGCCACAAAATCCATTACCATTGAGCACGAACAAAAATACTCAAAATTTATTCTTCATAAAATTGAAGAAAGTCGAGTTTATCCCAATATAAAGAGAAAACATGCAGCCAGTAAAGGTGTTAAAATACAGTGTTTACAACTTTCAGGGTATTTAGCAAGAGAATTGAGATTATTATTATTGTTATCATTTGCTGTATTGACAATATTGTTATTGCTTGTTTAATTAACATCGTTCTAGTTGCGGCAGCAGCTACAAAAGCAGAAAATAATTTGAAAATAATGAGACTTGCGCACCAAAAAAATGGCTGTCTTATTGTTCTTACATTCCTAGCACCGCCATTAAAAAATGGCGCCCATATCAAAGTGGTCAAATCCGTTTTCTTCGTTTTCCTTACACGTTCAAGTCACGTGCACATTCTCGTGTCCTTGTTTTGGTATCGAGATTTAACAGGAAGCCTTTGTTGGGCAGCGGGGTTGGAGTGTGTGGATGACTCTTTGTACTTGTGAGTACGTTGGTGTGTGAGTATGCGTCTGTTTGTTTCTACAAACTTGGGAGATGGCTTTTAAGAGGACCAGCGAGCCGGACTGAAGGGTGGTGTAATGTAAAAGCTGTTTTTTTTTTGTTTTGTTTTTTTGAGAAAAATGACAGCGACATTTCCCATGGAGGGAAGGAACAGCACCATTGAAACCAAATTTGTCATCTGGAATCTACTTTTTTTTACCAAGACGAACATCGACTTGACGTGCCTGAAGCTATTTGACAATAATGTATCCCTATCGATTCCTGCATATCACTTCATGTTTTTGAGGTTGTGTCCGTCTACCTATTCCACCCCTTTCAAGTCTACCTAAATCTACTCTCATCTATCTATCTATCTATCTATCTATTTATCTATCTATCTATGTCATTCTGTTCGTATCAGTCTCTTCCTACCAATATCTACTTCTCTTTATGTCTATCCCATTCTGCATTTATCTAAATACCTATCTGAGCAACACTACGGTGCATTGAACGCCTTCGTGATAGCAATACTCTTTTTTTCCCCCATAACTTTGGAGAGCTCCCCCGAAAACACTGACGCTATCTCTCAAACCATTGGTGTTTCTCTATCTACACAGACACGGACACTCACTGACAACCACCCATCACAAACACATGAATACACGCATTCCCATAGCCGATACTCATGCTTGGATATGATATGCATCATATATATATATATATATACATATATATTTATATATATATATATATATATATATATATATATATATATATATATCCCATCTTATCTATTTGCCTGTTAACGTGAATGTATTTAGGAACATATTCAACATATGGGCTGTGCACACACGCACACACATATATATATATATATATATATATATATATATATACATATATATATGAATATAAAATGATATTGACAATGACATATAAGCAATATATATTGGTCTCATGTCCTTGCAAATATTATTTCATATATATTAATAGCTCTATTTACTTTGTTGAATATTGAGCATTGTGATAAAATATCTACAACAGATAAAATCTGCTTGCATTTGCTTTTTGTTTATTATAAATTGAGACAACATACGCATATATATATATATATGTTAATGACTATATTGAAAAAATATTTCACTCTCCTGTATACTCTTACGAAGTATCCTATTGATCAACGACAAATCTTGTTTATGAGTCAAATATACATAACACATAAGCATATTATCGGAGTTACATTCATTACATATTTCTATCAGTTTTCATATTAATATCATGTGAGTATGACTGTGTGTTTCAAAGACAGAAAGGGAGAAAAGGCTCTAGTTCTGATATGAAACCACTGGAAAAGAGTGTGTGTGAATGAATGTTATATATATATATATATATATATATATATATATATATATATATATATATATATGTGTGTGTGTGTGTGTGTGTGTGTGTATACATATATATATATATATATATATATATATATATAGAGAGAGAGAGAGAGAGAGAGAGAGAGAAAGAGAGAAAGAGAGAGTTCCCTATAAAAAGACACGCAGGAAAAGGGTGATCGAGCAAAAGGGTCCTTACTTCTGAGAGAAAGTCATGGAGGAAGAGAGCAGGTGAGAGAGAAGAATTATGATGAAAATATGCAGAGGAGACTAAAGAGGATAAAAAAAGAAAGAAACAAACAAACAAAAAGACTATAGTTCTGTTCGAAAGACACGAAAAAATAGAGGAAAAAGAAGAAAGAAAGGGGATCTGCTTTTAATAGAAAAACACAAAGGAAAAAAGAAAGAGAGAGAGAGAGCGAGAAAGAGACGATGGTTCTTATAAAAAGATACGAAGAAGAAGGAAGGGAGAGAGAGAGGAGGAAGAAAAAGATAAAATAAATGGCGGATTTAGTTATAAAAAGATAAATAAGGTCAGCATATTACAATGTTGCACTTATTGCTTTTTATTTAAGTATTTTTCGTGACTGGCTATATTTCTGAACAATACTAATTTCATTATTTGACAAGTCGGAATTTATGCCATTTTTTTTATCACAGCGATTGAAATATAATGAATATTAATATCCGTAATTTAGTTTATATATATATATATATATATATATATATATATATATATATATATATATATATACATATATATATATATATATCGTATGTAAATATATTTTCAAATATTTTTTGCGTTGATTCATGCATGGGCAAATTTTGGTCAGAGATTATTGTCAGGTACCCTCTGTTCTGGAGCAAATTGAATATTATACAACACAAGAACCAATATACCACGTCAAATTGCTATAATTTGAAAAAATGTGTCTAGAGAAACAACCATAATACATGATACACATACACACACACATATATATATTTATTTATATATATATATATATATATATATATATATATATATATATAGATAGAGAGAGAGAGAGAGAGAGAGAGAGAGAGAGAGAGAGATGGGGGGGAGAACTATGATACATATATATAGAGAGAGAGGGAGAGAGAACTTTGATATATATATGTGTGTGTGTGTATGTGTGTGTATAAAGAAACAAGTATCTTTGTTTAAGAAATATTAACATGTATGTTGAACACATTTTGAAATATTCATTTTATATAATCGTATATATTGATGAAAATGACGATTGGAGGGTGAAGTGAAAAGAGAAAAGCAGGTGTTACATCTCGAAATATTTTATCATCACGTGGGCAAGTTCTGATAAATGCATCGAATTATGCCCACGTGATAATAATAAATTTTCGAGATGTAACACCTGCTTTCCTCTTATTCTTTTTCTCTTCTCCTACCGATCGTCATTTTCATCAACATTCTGTCGTATCATTTCACTTCCACACAACAAACATAATCACGTATTCAAATCACAATATGCAATATTCGTAATTATACCTCATGAATTAGCATTTCAACAGTTAACACTATAGAAAACGAACTCGTCGAACGGTGTTCAAATTCCAGCTCAGGCTGACGGCGGTTATTTCGCACACTTCCCCTAAAAACTGCTATGAATTCATTTTTCCCTATTCGTCAGGCTGGATCTCCTTGATGCTGATTTCATGTGATCCAGTGCAACCTGTCATATGTTATTTGGAGAGGAGATGTATATCACCAAGTAAAGCCTATTGTCTAGAGAAAAAGCATGGCAGACCAATGATGAACAACTACACCATTGGATAATTTTATTTGATACTTCTAATAATGTATAGTTTATAGATAATTAAATTCATATACGACTGTCAATGATATTACAATTGAAGTGCGTAAATATTGATTGTTAAAATGATAAGCTCTGTAACTGTTTACACACAGGCACACACACACACACACATATATATATATATATATATGTAAAGAAGAAATGGATATATGATCCGACATAATGATTATGAATTGCATTTTGTTATATCAAAACTCTTATTTGAAATTTTGCATTGTCTTCGTCAAGTGTGTAATGACAGATCATTTCGAATAAGAGTTTCAATTTTGCATAACGCAATTTATAATCATATATATATATATATATATATATATATATATATATATATATTTATATATATATATATATACATAATTATTACATATATACATGTTATTGCATTATAATATTCTATTTCATGCTATACACTACACTGTAACATTTCATGCAATATGATATTGCAACAACAATAACATTAATAATAATCCGCAGTCGTTATTATTATTGTTATTATTATTATTATCATTATTATTATTATTATTGTTGTTGTTGTTGTTGTTGTTGTTGTTGTTAAAAATTTAGGGAAATACTAGGACCTTGCAAGGGAACTGAAGAAGGTGTGGAACACGAAAGTCAGGGTAGAACCAGTAATAGTAGGTGCACTCATAACCATACCAAAGACCCTAAAAACGACGTTGATAAGGAGGAAAGATTGAGACTATGCAAACTAAATCAATACTTGGAACTGTACGAATACTGAGGAGAGTATTGGAACTATGATATCTACGACCCCCAGCTGTTAGCAATGGCCTAACAGCCAAGAAAACGGCATGGTGGAAAAGGTATAAACCACAGCACTGCTATGATAGGTGATGATACGAAAGGAGGATCAGGGACATGAGGAGACTTGGTGTCACAGTCTTCAGCGATAATCACTGAGCAACTGGTATGAAATTGTCATCCACAGCCCTGCTGCAGACAGTGAGAGTGCAAATATGAGGGCTGTTGACTTGGGAAGACTTGCTGTCACTCAGTCTCCAGCGGTGACCTTTTGGCAGCTGGCGTGAAAATTATTATCATCATTATCATTGATAATAATAATAATAATAATAATAATAATAATAATAATAATAATAATAATAATAATTTTCACACCAGTTGCAAATTAGTTCTGCATATGATATTTGTAAAAGAAATAATGTACCTCATCATTGTACACATGACAGGATTTGTAGCTATTTTTCCAGAGCTTTGTCCTTCATCCTTGCTTTGTTTAATGTACCTTGTCAGTAAGTACAACCTTTTGTTGGATAAGTTGGACTTTTCATAGAATTTGTAAAACATGTTAAATTAGACTATTTAATAATACTTAATGTCATCATGTGCTGATT
>OY735210.1:8509595-8522095 GCA_963457665.1 Thysanoteuthis rhombus
GATATAGATACATACATTCATATACATATGTATGCGTATATACACGTGAAAAACAAATGTTTAGAACATATTTATATTAGCAAAATTTAACTAACCATTAACAACGAACCATTCTCCATGCTTAATTTTACAATTAAAACGAAAAAAAATCTCTTTTCCGACTTTCTCTATATTGCCTGGATTTCCGCCGACTTTCCCACCATCCGGAAAAAAATGTCCTCCATCCACTCAACAGCTTCACATTCCCTTAGTAGATTCGAACACGGAGCCACGCCTTGTACGTTTTACTCGTTCTCAGTGAGTACGACTTCCATCGGTAAAGACGTCCAACCGTGTGACAGACATGCCGTCCCTGTTGTCGACTTCAACCGGATGTGACGCAAGCGCATGCGCCATTGGTGGCTGTTTGCAATGGTTCAAATAAGCATCTCCCCCATTAGTTGTTCATGTTTTTTTAATTCTTAATACTACCCTTTGCAAAACAAGCCAATCCTTTTCGCGCGTACGCTCACATAAACTTGTATCCATACCCGTCAAGGATAAGGTAGTGGCACAATGGAGCAGGGGTGATATATATATATATATATATATATATATATATGTGTGTGTGTGTGTGTGTGTGTGTGTGTGTGTGTGTATGTGGAAATAGAGAGATGTATCAAGAGAAAGATGAATAGTTAGATTGATTATATCAAATATTTCTAAGCGTGACTTCATTATTATCATGATTGCCAAAGAATATACAACCCCCAATTTTCCAATATCGCTCTAACTTTTATAACATATTGCCATCGTGAAGGCCTTCAATGCATCATAATGTTATTCAGATAGATATCTAGATTAGTACAGAATGAGATAAACATGAAGAGAAGTAGATATTGACAGGAAGAGACAGATACGATCAGAATGACATCGATAGAAATAGATAGAGAGATTATACTGAATATTTCTAAGCTCGAACTTCTTATCATCGTGTCTGCCAACAGAGGTTTAATTCTGACTAAACAAACCACAAAGTTTCCATGATTTTCCATTCTTTTCTACTCTTAGATAGTTCACTTGCAATTTTTTTTTATTCGATTCAAGATCAAAATGCACAAGAGACATCGATATATCTCCAGTCATTTGTAACATTGATTATATACCCAGGATATTATCGTATATTGCATACAAAGTAATATTTCTTTTAAAAAAATCATTTTTGATAATCTCATCAAGAAACTTTATTCGCGTGGAAATTAAAATTATCTTTGCAAAAAATTGAAATTACAGGCATTAAAGAAAGATATTTAGAAATGGACAATTCTCATTCGCCTACATAGAATACATGCAAAAAACAAGCGTGTACATGAACATCTCGAAACTGCTCAGAGAGCACATTCGTCTGCCAACCGTATTGCGACTAAAAACTGAATGGAAGAGTCAGGATCTGTGGCTCATTGCATAATTTTCCATAAGATTGCATTGAAGTGATGTGGTATGAACATATATCTACTATATTGACTTTACATGGATCCGACTTCGAATGCAATGAAAGCTTCCTGAGCCAATTGCCCGTTCGTTCACAAAATTTCATTTGAATTCATCGAGAATTTTCTGAGATAATGAGTGAGAAAAAGAGACGAAAAGACAGAAACGAGTGGATACATTTACCTCTTTAAATACATTCATATCAATACATTATATTTAAATACATTCATATCAATGCATTATATATATATATATATATATATATATATATATATATATGTATATATATATATATATAGTACTCTCTGCATCCCAGATACTGTACTTCCCTCCCTTTCACTATATATGTACATTTATATGATTACAAGTGTCTAGGTGAAGCAATAAGTTCATGGTCTAATCATGAAAAAGCATCTATATTACACAGCATTTTATCCAACGTTATCCCATTTCTTGTCAACGCAACATATTCAGCCGTGAACATGGATGGCGTAGATCGAAAATAATACCGGGAAAATTTCAGATAAAAATTCCGTGCATAACTACGTGCCAGGCAGTGAAACAATTGATGCACTCTTATATATATATATATATATATATATATATATATATAGGCAAAGGCATCGATATTTGGTTAAGCATACATACACTCACACACATGTATATATCAATTCATATATACAAATGTAAGTACATTCGTGAATACACACACACACACACACACACATACATATATATATATATATATATATATATATATATATGGGTGGTATATATAAACATATATATATATATATATATATATATATATATATTCATGCATTTTCTATTTATGCACCTATGCGTTTATGTTAGTACGTATATTTGTGAATTTATGACAGGAATGTATACGTCGTTGAATGTAAGCCTGGTGCTTTTTCATTAACTGCTTGATTCTCACCGACATCCAAGAAATTGCATATTTGCCTCTCCGCTCTTACAATGCACGCTTTGTCTCTCTATTCCTAATTCAGCGAGTATTCCGCAGAGTTTTCACTCACTTTCATTTGCTAGAAACAACGCCGGCAAATATGATTCCGAAAAAAAAAAAAAACTTATCTTTTTATTACGACTATTATCCCCCCACCATCCCTTGCCTCGATTCTTCTTCTTCTTTGCTCTTGCCTTTCTCCGCCAACAATTGCTGCTGCTATTATTATTATTATTATTATTATTATTATTATTATTATTATTATTATTATTATTATTATTATTACTATTACTTCCTTCCGGAAAATAACATTTTGCATTCAACTACCGAGAAAATTTAATTTCTTTCTTCCCTGAACACCTTTGTGTTATCGTCTGTATGTGTACTTTTTTCACACACACTCACACACACACACACACATATATATATATATATATATATTTGTAAATATATATATATATGTATGTACGTATGTAAGCATGTCTATGTATAAACATTCAATTATTAGAAACTATATATATATATATATATATATATATATATATATATATATATATATATATATAAACACATATATTTCGAATTTTTTTATTTCGGAGCAGGCAATACTTATGAGTAGAGCAAATAAATAGATATTACACAGACATTATTGTTTCAATACTGCAGGGACCTCTCTGTGTATATATTTATACATGTGTATTCGTAAATATATCACGATGCTCAAGCATACATTAGAACATAATCCTTTTGTTAGGCGGATAATATGAGAGAGGAAATATTTTCCAGGCTGTTTGCTCACCGATTCCACATATACAGTAATAAATACCACACATGCGCGCATACACACACACACACACACACACACATATATACGTACATATATATGTGATATAATTGTACATATATATACATATAGGAGTACTAAGGTGAATATAAGAAAGCTAATACATACATTTGTTTAAATATACATATGTTTTTATTCCTACATATATAAATATGTTTATATATATATATATATATATATATATATATATATATATATATATATATATGTATATATATATATATATATAGATATAGATATATAGATATATATAGATAGATATATATGGAGAGGGAGAGAGAGATTGAGATAGAGAGAGAAGGATATTTACATATGCAGTCATAAATAGATATACTTGAGTGTAACTATGTACAAAATGTACGTATATTAAATAATTTTATATATGCATACATATGAGTATATATATGTATATACCATGAAATCAATATACATATACATAAATATTTACATACATACAAATTATATGCATAGTCAATTCATACATGTATATACAAAATAATAATAACAATAATAACAACAACAACGATAATAATAATATCATTAATGATAATAATTTGACATTGTTCATGCTCTGTTTGTTGGACCATACTCATACACACACACACACATATATATGCAACGCTTTATATTTCTATATATTTCCATGTGTTCTTTTATACATACTCTCGTACCATTCTTATATATATATATATATATATATATATATATATATATATATATATATATATATATATGTATATATACACATACATACTGGTTTCATTCTCATACTCACTTACATATATATATATATATATATATATATATATATATATATATATATATATATATGTATATATACACATACATACTGGTTTCATTCTCATACTCACTTACATATATATATATATGTGTGTGTGTGTTTGTGTGTGTGTGTGTGTGTGTGTACTGATTCCATTTGCATACTCGTTTTTAGATGTATATATATCCTGACTTCATTCTCATACTTATTTTTACTTTTATATATATACATACATATATATATATATATATATATATTTGAATTTTTAATTTATGGCTCGTGTATCATTTTCATATTTTCACTAAATGATATATTTTGGAGTCTTTCCCAAAAACCTTGTCGTAAAATTCACGCATTTTATACATTAATGGTTAGATGTTTCGATACACATGCCTTTCTTGCACTCTCGTTGAATAATTTCAATGATTGATATTGTGTCCGAAACCGTACTGCCAGTTCCGAAACATATTCTGTAAACTCCACTAAGTAATCATCTGACAAAAATAATCTTGATTTGTTCCATCTTATTCTTTCTGTCTTCGTATTTGATAGTTCAGAGAGAGAGTGATACAGGAATAAAAATTGTTGTAGATAAGGAAGACTGTGTTGCACCAATTTCTCAAAAATTAGCATTCGATATCCTGATCTTTACCTTAGCTCAAACATTGTTTACTGGTGCAGGTAGGCTTTGTTTCTTGATATGCATAAATGAGTAACGGAGTTGGTTTGGTCTTATGTTCTGAGCTGAATACGTTCATACTTATAAATAGATTAATAACATGGAAAATATATATTGTACATTGTTTCTTTGTTTTTACATTTTCCTACTTCTACCCAAACTTATGGCTCAGTCTTTCGTTTTTCTTCTTTTTACTCTCTTTCAGAGTTTTTCGTTCTTTATTTTTTTGTCAAGCTTTTTATTTCCATTCATTTGACTGTTTGTTGTTTTCTTACTCTTTTTCTTTTCCTCTTTTGCTTTATTTCTTCATTTCTTGTTTTTTTCTTTGCTGCTTATCGAACCTTCTTCTATTTTTCCCTCCACTGCCTTCTTTTTCCTTCTTTCCTTTTTTTGAAAAAAACTTTTTCTTTCCTCAATTCCTATTCCTTATTTCTTTTCGATTGCTCTCTCCTTAATCATATCACCATTCATTCATTTGTTCTTCCTTTAATATTTCTCTGTTTCTCTCTTGGTATATTTATTTTCTCTCTTCCTTCCTTCTTTTTTTCTTTCCATGCAACTATGTCTTTCCTCTTCCCCCTTCTTCTCTTCCTTCCTTCCCTTTTCCTTCTTTTCTTCATTTCTTTCACACCATTTTTGTTCGTTGCTTGTTTTTTGCATATCTTCTTTGCTACCTTTCCACTTAACTGGTGTTAGAATCTTGATAAAAGCTGGATACTTCGCCGGATACTCAGCTCGTTTGCGATAAATACTTGAGATTAGGCTTCACTGTTCTTTAATTAATTCAAAACAGGAGCGAAGACAGAAAAACTGGCGAAAAAAAAGAAACTAGACACAAAAAGAGGACTAGAAACAATAATAAAACCCTAAAACCTTGAAGCTATAAATGTTACACTTTGGGAATACCATTCGGTTGCTTTTAGTTCTTTAAAGGCTTTATTAGTTTTTGTGTGTATATATATATATATATATATATATATATATATATATATATATATATATATATATATATATATATATATATATATATATATATGTATATATATATATATATATATATATATAAGATATGATACACACACACACACATATATATACACACACACACACACACACGCACACGTAGGTAAACCAATAAGTCCGTAAGCTAATTATGATGAGAACAATTATTTTACACAAAACTTTCAATTCTTAGCATAATCTCTTCCTTATCAATGCACCGAATTCAGTGATGAATATCTATCACACGAATCGAACATTACAAAAGTAAAATTCAAGATCAAATTTGGATGTATATATATATATATATATATATATATGTGTGTGTGTGTGTGTGTGTGTGTGTGTGTGCGCACAAATCGGAATGAGCTCTATGCCACTTTTCTACTTTCACAGAAATGACGAAAAGCAAAAATAACGTTCAGCATTTCTTTTAAAACGAGCCGTTCTAGAAGCAGCGTGCCCCCATCCCTTCTCTCTCCTGTACACCACTGTCCTGAACGTCCCATCAACCCAACTTGCGACAACTCAAGTTTTACACACACATACACACACACATATTTATATATATATGTATGTGTGTGTGTGTGTGTGTGTGTTCCTGCTAGAATTCCAACCACATTTCCCTCTTCCTCTTTCTTTTCTTCGTTTTTATTATACCGACCCTCTCATTCTTACACAGTGTTTTGGTTAAGGATTTTACTAGGACAAATCAACACAAATCCTAAAATCCTTCTGTTTGCCTCTGGTTCGTAATCGTCATTTGTCGTTCTCCCAAGTGGGTTGATTATCATCAAAGTTTTCCCTTGTATTGAAAGCTGTTAAGTAGGGTTTCTTTGCCACGGGTTTAACGATATCGTTTTGAACCTTCTTCCCCTAGTGATGTTTTTTTTTTATCCATTACCACCCTAGGGGATCGGATGTTTATTTTTGCCGATACAGAATTAAACGACGATGAAAAAAAATATATTAACGTTTACCCCAGGTTAGCCCCCGGTTTGGAGTCAGAGTTGTACAATCTTTAAAGTGAGTTATTATCAATTTGTCATACATATTTTACACTTGCGCTAACGTACAGTATTTTATACCTATATGTTCCATTCATTCCCAGATACAGGTGTATGTGATCGAATCTGAAATCAGGGTTTAAACTTAGACGGATATTAACATCTAACTTCGCAGTCCTCTTATCTATCTATCAATATATATATATATATATATATATATATATATATATATATATATATATATAAGGCAGTTCATTTTTTTTAATTTTTGCAAGAGCAATCTATATCAGACATGTCTGAATGATGTTTACATTTCCCATCGAATTCGGATGCCAAAGCATCATGGCCTCGTCATACCTGACTAAACTCAAATTGACATAAAAGAGGAAATATATCAAGAAGCTGAGAATTCCAGCGAGTGAGGGTAACCCAACAAATCCTGGTGATATCGTGAGGTAATGCTGGGGTTACTCTTAGATAGTGCTAATGAAGCCTTGGGTCTAAAAACCACTCATGGTCCCTGGATCATCATCTGATGAAGACTTTGGATGCCTTTCTGCTGGTTTTGCAGGTGTAGTTGTATGAATTTATCATAGTATGTATATATTAGTCACATTGGGAGTTCCATTTTACATTGGTAGCAATCAAAAGCGGCATAAATTCATTCGAGCACCAGTTTTCTTTCTGCAAAGACTGAGAAATCTTGTCTATTTATAACGTACTTTGGAAGAGTCCATTGAGACTTTCGAAGGTTCCATAACTCTCTCTCTCTCTAATTCTCTCTCACTCTCAAACACTCACTAATACACGTATGCACACACACAGACACACACATTCTCTCTCTCTCACACATACACACACACACACACACACACACATATATAAATATACATATATATATATATATATATATATATATATATATATATATATATATATATATATATATATATATAAGATATTTAACTTTAAACAGGAATATAGCAAGTAATTTATATATGTCCTTGCACACAAGTGACTTAGCTCATTAATCAACTAATCCATCAATTGAATTTCGCACATTGTTTCAGCAGGGGCATTTATAGAACGACTTGGTTGGTTGTGCGTCCCAGGCAGAGTCAGTTTTTTTTCTTGCCCTCCAGACGGGTATATATATATATATATATATATATATATATATATATATTTAGAGAGAGAGAGAGAGAGAGAGAGATTCGCCTAATGAGGCCTAAAGAGGGCAGAGACATGAGCTAGTTTGTGCAGTGAAGCCACAATCTACTATCTATCTCCAGCTCTACTCTAAAACAACTCAACTTCATGAGTAAAATGTTGTATGTATCGAGCACTCGATGAAATAAATCCATTACATTTCAGAAGTGGCTTTATATCATTGATATATCATTATATTATGTTATACTGGTATCCTGATCTGTACCACATATACTGTAAATATATATATATATATATATATATATATATATATATATATATATATATATATATATATATATATATATATATATATATATATATATATATATATATATATATATATATATATATATCTTCTATTTTGGCCATTCTTCATGCTTTTTGTTTGTCTACATTTTCAGATTAGTGTTAAAGTTTGCACAGGAGTCTCAACTATAATAGAAAGTTGGTGTTTGGGTACAGAGAGAAAGGACAATATTCGATGATATACATCAATGATTTTCCATTAATACTTGTAATTTCCTAAATTGGCAATCTTTTTCTATGTCAAATGCTCACCAAGATGCTTATTTGAACATGTTTCAAGAATATCTCGTAGTGTGAGCTTTTCTTCAGTAATAAGAGAGAACACACGTTTTTCTCTCCGAGTAAGAGAATTTCTGAACGAAAGATTTAATGGATATGATTCTACGATTTTCAAGTATCAATGCAGAACCTTTGCAGAAAACGAGGATTGAAATCAATTTCTACGTTGAGAACGTGCAAGGGATTATGATAGATTTTGTTTGGATGAGTGCAAAATGAAATCTAAGAATATTTTTTAAGCTGAGTTCAATCTTGGCCATAATAGTGAGTCATCCAATGAAGATCGAATTCACTATAATAGGAATAATTGGTCACCTAGAAATGTTATGGTTGAATATTTAAGAAGTTGTGCTTAGTCTGGCACAAGGCTACAAATTCGATGCACTCATTGAGGTTAGAACTATATCATGAACCGTTAACCAAAACTATCATAAAACTATTAACATGTTGTTTTTTTTCAGTTTTCAAATTGTTCTGGTTGGCTTGCCATGTATATATCTATGTTTCATGCATACAGGCCACACTAATGGAGCTAGAGGGCTGCAAAACTAAACATTTACTCCTTATTATGACTAGAAAGAAGGACTTTTCAAAATAATTCCTCCCTAAATAGGTTTTAGTGGGGGGGTCGATTTGCCATGAAGTTTTATACTAAATTAGCCCCTTATTTTATGTCCACTTCTTTTCTTTGAAAATTCATACTTTTTTAAGTGATCACAGCTCAAAAGATGAAATTAATTTTTCTTATCCATCATCGCTTTTTTCCAATCTTAATTGATCCCCACCAACGCAGCCTGCTACCAAAGGCATTGGTCACGTGGCAGTTTCTGTTGATTGACTATCCAGACCTGTTTTGTATTATTTTGGTCATTCACTAATATCACTTTACTATAATGCATGACCCCAGTAATGGGACCCCAAATGAGAATCTAACTAACTACAGTGATAACGTTCAAGCTTGAATAGTTAACTAACGATTACTCTACAGTGATGAGCCCAGCAGATGTTATAGATATTCACTAAGCTGGGTCAGGCTAAAGGCAACAAATGTGATACTCACATTGACCTTCGAACAATCTAAAGTGCAGTGATCGTATACCAGACTAGCATGCAAAGCATTGCTCTGAAGTGAGGCACCTAATATACGTTAGTATAAATGGAAAAAAGATCCAACAAATAAATGTCATGTTGCTAAGTGAACTTCGGAAGTTGCACGTAAATGCAGTCGAGAAACATAAAAACTCTCCTAAGAATGTCACGTCGCCATTCATTCTAGTACAGTTACACCACTGATTGATCGCTGCCTTTAGTCCCAGGACCAAACTGGATTATTCATTTTGCCGAATCAACAAATTCTAAATAAAGTTAATTCTATAATACACGTTCGACTCACTGAACATGCACATTTCATATCTTCAAAGCATTAGGATGGTTAGAAATTTATACCAAACCAATGTTAAATATGAATTAAACAGTTAAATGTGATAGAGTTTATAAACAAGGATGGAACAGCTACAGGTCTATTAATCTAACAAATGCAAGTATTCATATTCAGTTGATTAGCCAATATCATACATCTCACACAACCTCTGTATCGAAACGTCGTGGTCAAGTTTCCCAACCCTTCTGCCTTTTGACTTGTGTTTGAGCTCTACATCAATGGCAAGTGCATTTTGCTTTGAAGCCATAACGAAGGGTAAATGTATGCAAATTAGGCCAACAACCTCAGAAACAAACAAGTGATAGAGCAGTAACAAACAATGCAGTGTAAATAATTAAAAGATGGTGCTATACAGAGCGCGACCCATGTCCATTCAGAAATATAGGATGGATTGTCCAGAACATAACATTTCCTTATGTCTATGTTTATGATAAGAATGCAATTTTTTGAATATTAAAAGAAAAATACATAAATAAAGTTATGTGAATGCTTTGTGTACGTATATATGAATATGTCAGCAAAAGGATTTTAAAAAAAAGTACTGTTTCTGCTTTTTTAATTAGAATGATTCGAGAAAAAACAATAGACAAACATTCTTTGGTTGAATTTACGATTCTTTTTGTGGCTTCAACCAACAACTATTCATTCACGATTAGAAAAGGAAGAACAGGACTCTAAAGCAAACATGAATTCATTTTTTGTTTGATTTTCTTTTTTTATAATTTCCTATGCACACCATCCTTAGAGAATACAAGGTCTGTCTGGAAAGTAATTAGTCATATCTGATATCGTGAGGATCATTCGCATTGCCTTGATGTTGCTTAACAACCAATGAATAGACATTCTCTCGTAGGTTAACTCATTTGGCAATGAGATGCCATTAAGTGATCTTGTGTACTGTGTGACCGTCACAATGACCCGAATAAGTCATTCTTCACATCTTGCACAGGGATTTTTCACTAAATATTGCATCAAAGAGTTTTATGAGCCTGTTACAGTCTGTTATAGCCAAGTTCAGTTTAGACCAGCCTAGTTCTGATTTGGCTTCCAACAACTTCTGGCTTTTTCTGAAGAGATTTCAGACCGTTGACAAGATTAAGGAGAACATAAGGCAGCTAATGGCAATTTTGGAAGAAGATTTAGCAGATTGTTTTGAGAATTGGAGGGGGCTCTGGCATAAGTGAGTTAGAAGAAAGAAACTTAGAAGAGAGTTATAGTGCCATTGATAACGGTAAAGTATATTTTCGTTAATACTAAATCACTGGGTACTTTCGAGACAGACCGTGTACATCACGTTCACTCACAATGTATCATTCTGGATGAAATAAAGGATCCGTTCAAAAAATCTTGAAGGATGCCGGGAACACCATACGCTCAATTAGGACTGAAGAAAACTTCGGCCAGAACGTTACAATAAAAAGAACAAAAAGAAGATAGTCGTCCAGACAACAATAATTGAACATTTAGAGTACCAACACTCAGAATTTAAGTCAGAAAATGGCAAAATGTTAACCTTGATTTTAAGACAAAGTTATTGCAGGGTCACAATTTTTTTCCCGGATTATGAAAACGGAAGGGGTATTGTTTGCACATCGAAGCTTGCTTTGGCACCAAACGTGGCCAGACAGGATCCACGCTTAACAAAGTTCGCCTCATTTACTTCCACTAGACTCTACCAACCCTTGAAATGCAGGCCAAAGTTAATATTTCAAGACGGTCTTGGCTCAGCCCACGCCACGCATTTGTGTCTCAGGGTTCCCTCGAGCCGGACGTTCATCTGTTGCTCACAGATATTTTTTTCTTTCAAGTCTTGATGGTTTTTTGATTTTGAAGACTTGGAAAATATATTTTTCTAAAAAGCCCTGCATTTACGTATGAGTGGCCATGAGAAAATGAGAAACAGAAAGAGCAGCATTTGTCATTATTGATACGGTACGTGTTTCATCATTGCGCAATCTGAAAAATTTCAGATTCCGAAATGTGTCTGTTTGAAATTATGATCAAAATTGTGATCGAAATCATGTATCTGCAATACAAAGTGACTGGCCGTAAACACTCGTGTATAAGTCGAGTTGTAAAATCGCTGTCTTTAAAGTCGGATGGGGCTGTCCTATGCACAGGTAATAGCTTCGTCAATTTGAATTTGATTTCCTTCTCAAGAAAGACAAGGACAGAATCAAAACTTCAGAGATTTTACAGTGACCTTTTTCTCTCCTCATTCAATATATACCTTATTCAAAATGAAGAACATTTTCTAACATCAGCAGGAATTAGATCACAATTATTTTGCGTTTAGCACTTGTGAGTGGGCAGAAACGCCAGGTCGACTTTCACCCAAGACATCGCATTCATCAATGATTTGGGGCCAAAAATCGACTTATACACGAGTACAAACGGTATCTTTACTTTTAACTTAAAAAAAAGGAAAAAAAGAAACAAAACATCATGTACTCACGATTTATAACATGTATGGCTCCGTGGCTATTGAGTGAAAGGAAAACCAGAAAACCCA
>OY735210.1:8524595-8527095 GCA_963457665.1 Thysanoteuthis rhombus
CTGAGAAGTAAGTATATGCCGTGAACCTACGCACCACTCCCCATTTCCAACACTGCCTTTGGAGTTTTATTACTAATATATTGTCAAACACCAGTTGACTTTATTTTCTACCGTAGCAACCCATAACAACAACAATCTTCACCAAATTTAGGGGGTAAATTATCCGCTGTTGGTCTGTGTCGTCACATTAAAGCGATTCGATACGTAAAATCAACATCCCTCCACCATGATTTGAAATCACGAAAAAAGGGATTGGGAGGCGGCTCTCTTATCGACTGAGCTAAATCGACAAGTCTCATATATCGACGAAAATCTGTTAAAAATGCACATGGGCTTATTTGATTCTTATAAATTTAAAAAAATAACAACAAACAAACTACTGATTGGTAGGTGGCTCTATTAGCTGTGCTAAACTGACAAGTTTTACATATCTACCAATTTATTATATATGCAATGTGCAAGTGCCAATTATCAACACTTGCTCTGAATACCTGACAGGAAATAAAAGCTCACTTTACTTCAATCGGCCTCTGTTAAGCCGTTATAGCTCTCAGGTTATTTTTAATTCTTTTTTCCTCTTTTTTGAATTTCATTTACAGACTTTCCGTTTTTGGGGTTTTTTTTTTTGTATGATATTTTTTGATGCATTACGCGCTCTGATATCTGCTGGGTATTATATTTTTATTTAGTACTTATATTAGTTACGATCTCTACTTAGAGTAAATTTTAAAATCACTATATTTTTATATTTCGCTAAGTCAATTTCTAAGCCACCATCTCTTCCAACCCCTCCTATATTTATCTATCTATCCCAGTAAGGTAATGTATCTCTATGCATATATGTCTGTGTGTCTGTCTGTCCATCTATATATCTATCTATCTAACTGTAACCTCACTACAAAAATGTGCATATAACTTTTCAAAAATCTCTATCGACGCATCTGTTGTAACTTCCTGTGAAATCAATTCATTAAAACGCAAACATGACCGAATGATATTATGGAAAAGAGACTTCTTTTCATATCATTTTCTAAACATTTGGAAAAAAAGTTTACCGACATACACCACCAGTGGCGATAGCAAGTACAAAACGATTGGGAAAGTTAGTTCTCTTGCTAGTAGGTACAGATGTGATTAATATATTGTTAAGATTGAGAAATGTATAATTTTAAAACTATTATATTCTATACTAGACAGAAGAATGTATTTGAGTAAAAAGTGAGATTATAGAAATATCATCATCATCAGTCTTTATCATCCGTTGTTGGACATAGACCTTCCCCAGAAATCGCCAGTTTTCTCTCTTGTGGGCGTTACGGAGCCAGTATTTTCTGAATTTGTCTAGTTCATCTTTCCATCTTGTATTCTGCCGGCCTCGGTTTCGCAAGACAAGTGGATCATACGTGAGTGAGCCCCAATGGTGCATTGTTATACGATGGAAAATGAAAAAGAAATAATTAGAGAAGAATGACGACACCAATTATTTAAATTTGTTGTTTTTATGCAGGCTTTTTTGTTTTTCCCCCTTCATTAATTGCATACAATTACAGCGTACCAAGTTGCCCAGTTTACAATGTATGATCAGCCCCAAACACGACGTTTTCGTTGCATTCTATTCAAATAAAAAAGTTCTTACAGAAGCTGATTGAAATGTGTTTTTTATATATATATATATATATATATATATATATATATATATATATATAGATATATATATATATATATATATATATATATATATATATATATATATATATACTGTTTATTTGGCCTTCATATAAACATAGACTACGTTACCATTCAACCGTACAATACAGCATGAAGTAAGCATTAGTTTATCGTTGAGAAAAAAGTTACTTACCATAGTGAAAAGAAAAAAAAAGAATACATAAATTAAATGTTTCTCATGCAAAACTTTTTGAGCTTATAAACATATGACTCAAACTTGGAAAATGACCGAAATCTTCCTGTTCGAAATGAGGCTGACAGTAGTGCCATCAAGCGGAACAAATAAAAATCAAAACAATTGATTCAACCCGCCCCGTATACACACACATACACACACACACACACACACAAATACATACATACACACACACACACACACATATATATATATATATATATATATATATATATATATATATATATATATATATATATATATATATATGTGTGTGTGTGTGTATGTATATAAAAGTACATGTGCTTATATGCTTGTATGTGTGTTTATAATTTATTATATGTATATGTGTAGGTGAACCTAATGATGAAAAAAGCTTTCACCATAATCTCCCCAGCCGAGGCTCATATTTCAGTGGTAAATATGAATCACATTGATCGAATATTTCACACTGAAAATATTGTACATTACACACACACACACACACACACGCACACACATATATATATATATATATATATATATATATATATATATATATATATATATATATATATATATATATTTGGTTGTCTGTGATCGTGTTTGTGTGCACGC
>OY735210.1:8534595-8569595 GCA_963457665.1 Thysanoteuthis rhombus
ATGCACTCAGTGGTGCATATTGATTTCATTGATCGAGCATTATACAATGAAAATTCAGATCAAAATTCAGTTGATAACTACGTATCAAACAATAGATTTAATACTTTCTTGAATATATTCTATTCACTAGATTCTTTTTTTTTCGGTTTTTGCTATCAATCTCATACATTTATTTATCAATCTCAACATTTAAAATATATATTGTATACAGAAATACCAAGAGGAAAAAATATCACCAAAATATGTATTAAACCATTGGACATGAAAAAATTCTTGAAACAAATTTGTTTCAAATATTGCCATAGGTGGTGTACTGGTGATTTGTATGATTGACTCACCGATCATTGTTATTGATCGATCAACACTAGGCGCCCCATTACTATAACCTTGTTCCCGACTTAACTACGCTTGGTAAATATCAAGAATACAGTAGTCTTACCTTATCCGCAGGAGATATGTTTTACAATCCCCAATGGATACCTAAAACCGCGGATAGTACTGAATCATTTATAAGCTATTTTTTCCTGTCCATACAAATCTATTGTTATACATATTTCATAAATTTGGCGCAGCAAGAGATTAAAAGCAATTACTAATGATGAAATAAAACAACAATAATTATATACTGTAATAAAATTTATTCGACAGATAGAAAATTAGCAAACTCAGCATACAAATATTTTCTCTCCTACTCAAGACAATTATTTTTTCCTTTCGATTCGAAGAAAGTATTTAAAGGCTACATTTTCTCACATCCGAATGGTCAGCATGAATACTTCTGCGCTTTTGGGCCATTTTTGAATAGAATCTACTTAAAAAATCTCAAAAGTGGAATTTAAAATAACATTTGAGTGTAGAGCTATATATAGAGAATACTGTACAGAGAAAATTGAAAAAAAATTCTAATCATTTTTTCAAATCACTTTGAGTCTCTAGATCAATTTAAATAATTAATTGTTTCGAGATTCTTACCTGTAAAGATATTTCTAAAGTGATTCTTCCACAGATATGAGAACAATTCATTCTGATCACATATTACCATTACATATAAAATACCTCTTGTATTTACGGTGCCCCCCTTATCCACTCTTTTGCTTTCAGTAATTCCAGTTACCTGCGGTCAACCTCGGGAATACACAAAAAATAGAAAATACTGTATATGTATTGAAAATTCATTATGATTCGAGAAAAGCAAAAATCTTTCTTCCCAAATGAATTGAAATGGACCATTATCCTGATATTTGCCCACGCAGTACAATTACATAATGACACAAACAAACAGGTCTTCACACTATTCATGAAAATAAATGAATATGCGATTTTATAGCATGGGTGATTACATACCTCTCTATGTTCGGAATCTTCGTTAGAGGCGACAAATGTTGGTCAAGTTTGTGGAGAAGATCAATATCACGTAGCAGTACTGCAATGGATATTTTTTTAAATGTCGGTAAGCCAGTCTTCACGAAGTGCTCCATCAATTTCATCTTGTACCATACTCGGGCCAGTACGAGCAATTGAAAACTGCTTCTGCTTCGTTCAGTTCGCGGTCACCTTTGGGTTTAAGTGTAGAATCTGTTAGCCTTCCTCTGGTGTGTCATGGGCTGAGAGAAATCCTAATTTTGGATATTAAAAAGAAAAATCTCATAAGCAGAATTTGAAATGATGACATTCGATTTGAAGTGATTTTTAGCGCTACATTTGAAGAATACTGTTTTAAAAGATGAAAATCTTCCTCCATTGTGGTAGAAATTCACAAGATAAACTAATTTCTGGTCTATGATAGCATCAAAGTTTATAAAACTCTCAAAATATATGTGTGTGTGTGTATATATATATATATACATATATATATATATATAGATAGATAGATATATAGATATAGATATAGATATAGATATTTGCGCGTGCTTATGTGTGTGTCAGTTGATATTCTAGTGCGTATCAATATGGAAGATTCTGGTGTCCTTTTTCGTTCAGCCTTATTGCACAGTCAATATTAAGCAAATGATATATATATATATATATATATATATATATATATATATATATATATATATATATATATACACATATATATACATACAAATAATATATATGTACAAATAATGTATATATGTATATATACATACAAATAATATATATGTACAAATAATGTATATATATATATATATATATATATATATATATATATATATATATATATATATATAAATCTATTAAATATCATGTATATTTTAGAGAAAGGCTCAACTACAACTGGCAAAAATCACTTTTGATCCCTATACATGTATACTGTAATCATTTAAATATAGGCCAGTATAACCTAGGCGTATAATATTGATAATAGCCTGTATGTCCTAAGCTGACAATAAGTAAAGAATAGTTGTACCTAAATTAAATTTATTCCACCAACATGTTTCCTCTTTCAGCTTCAGTGGCAATTTCCAATGAAACAATATTTAATTTGAATACAACAATTTTCCCTTATTGTCAACTTGATACATATCGTCGCATATATCGTGTGCATATAAACTAATCATAAATCTGTACATAAACAAATACCTCTCACTCAACTAACCCTACTCATCCTCCACTTCTCTTTCCTCTATCCCTTTCTCTCTCTCTCTCCCTGTCTCTCCTCCACATCTCCCACTCTTCACACGTATACACAACACACTAATACACACGTACACGGGACGGGAGGCTTAGGTAGATAGATAGATAGATAGATAGATAGATAGATAGATAGATAAGAGAATAGTAGCTATATATCTCCAATCCCCCCCCTCTCTCTCTCTCTCTCTCTCTCTCTCTCTATATATATATATATATATATATATATATACATATATATATATATATATGTAATATGACAATGAAAATGTATAATGTATATATTGTGAGTTCGATCCAACCTATGTGTCACTTTGCTCGACTTTAAAAATGTACAGATTAATATACAAAGTGAAATTATATATGTATATATATATATATATATATATATATATATATATATATATATATATATATAATAAAGGTATATGTGTATAATAGATACATATGTATATAATGAATATATATATATATATATATATATATATATATATATATATATATATATATATATATATATATATATATATATATGGATAAGTTTTACGTGAATACATTTTTCGTTTGAATGTCTAGTATATCTATTGTATGAGGGAGGAAATCTTTCAGAACAGACAAGACTTTCCTTTTTTCAATTAATATCATGAATATGCAAATTTAACAGATGGATATTGTCTGGTTGGCTTCATAGAAAATATTACCGAGACTTGCAGCGAAAAATTCTTATCACATGAAATTAGATAAGCGATAATAAAATCACTTACTGCTTGAACTGCAGGATCTGATGATAAAAAATAAACCTTGGCATTTCAAAATCAATTTAAGAAAACATTTCAGTGCAATAAAATTTCTACAATGTCTTTTTGATTCGTTTTAAGCGAAAATTATTATTCTAAGTGCCTTACCATAACGCCATCGTAAGCAAGTTCGTTCTTCACAGCAGTTCGTTTGCATTGTGAGATCAACTCTTTCCATGTGTTCCTCTAATGTAATTGGCCTGTGAGAGACGGGTACAGGGGGTACATTGTACCCGGGCACAGAGGTTCAAAGGGAGCTAGGAGTCAAAGGGAGCCAAGAAAGAAATTCCTGCGATCTCAGAAAATGTTTGCATACATATACTGAAGTATGTGAAAAAAAAAAAACAAAAAAAACTAACAAACAAAACAGGACGTTTAATGGCCTTGAGCCAGACATAGCTCACTCTTATAAAACAAATTCATGCCTCGTGGTCGAGATACCTACGTATTTCCCAACAAAGCCAGCGGCCTGTTTTCGAGTCCAGGTAAGAGCCAGGATTTCGAACACTGATAATCAAGGCTGAGAAGATCGTCTCACTCCGGAAGATTGGCGCAACATAATCTTATTTTCCTCATTTTTCGCCATTTTGTACTTGTTCTGTACTAAGCTGAGCTTAGTAAATATCGAAGTACGTGCAAGTTATAGAATAAACGAAATCATATTTTAGCGACTCTGCAAGAGAAAATCTTAGTAAAAACACCCTCGAGCGAGAAAGAGAGAGTGACATTTTTGTCGCATATGTCACTGGATAAAATTCAATAAATAGGTTGAAATAATTATCTAAGGATGGATTTGACGTTTATGATTGGTTATCGATCGCATTGAAACGCCTCACTAACCCTTTTCATGCGAAGATGAGAGTGCAGTACAAAAAGTCAACTTACCAAATGATTCATTTTACCTTGTTTCATAACTAGAAAAATATATACGCGAGCATACACGCCATATGTGCTGATGTGTACATGTCCATATTTTCCTGTAGTTATCGATGTGTCTAGATATGAAAATAGTTTCGATAGTTATAACATAAATATCCAGTGAAATGAGAAGAATAGGAATATTTGTGGAGGAAAACTAAAGGAAAAAAAAACGTTTTGAATTATTTATCAAATGGAAGCAATGAAAATCTATGAAAACATCTAACTAGCTAGCAATGTGTATGTATGTATGTATGTATGTATGTATGTGCGTGCTTGTATGTATACGAATTCATTTTGCCGTGTACATATATATGTGTGAGAGTGAGTATCTGTGCTTGTTGTGTCCATGCAGTCATTAATGTTGATATCTATTTCTACATCTGAGCCTAACTATGTAAAATCTTTTTATCTATCGATTTATCTCAATCTGCTTCTCTCTTTCTCACAATACATATATATATATATATATATATATATATATATATATATATATATATATATATATATATATATATTATAGATATAGATATACATATATATATATATATGCATACTACAAATATCTATATTTACACACACATACACATGAATATATCTAACAGATGTTTATACTCAAACGTATACTAACTTTTATTGGTATATATATATATATATATATATATATATATATATATATATATATATATATAAGTGTGTGTGTGTTCACATTTGATATTGAGAGACATTGGTGATATATTTATGGGGCAAATACTGCTTTTGTATAAAACAAATTGAAACAGTAAATTAAATCTTCACTGCGTATCCAGCATCACTGACAAAGAATTGTAAAATTGATAGAAAATTCATGTCAAAATAAGCAAATACTATTCTGTAATTAAACTTTTAAAAATTTCAGTTAGTATTTTGAATTCCTGTATATAACAAAGTCTGTGCTCCTCTATGTATGTATGTATGTATGTATGTATGTATGTATCAGTCTCTCTCTCTATCTATCAATCTATCTATCCATCTATTCATCTATCTATCTGTCGGTCTCATATAATCATATATGCATAGAGGTGCATGTGTCCATTTGAGGAAGTTTATCAAATGAACGGATTTAAATCTGTTTTCAATTCCAGGTTTTGTCATTTGTAAATCACCAAATCTCTTTTGTATCTATCTATCTATCTATCTATCTATCTATCTATCTATCTATCTATCTATCTATCTATCTGCCTGTCTGTCTGTCACATTTTTTCTTATCATTTTAACAGCTGTGCCTGATCGCTATCAACCTAATGTGATCTACCTAAGCTTTCTCGAAATGTTATTCGTGTTTGGAAATCATATGAAGTGTCGCGTGTTGATAAATATTGCAATGAATAAATCACATTAAAAAAAGACGATGGAAATGATGAGTAATAGAAAATTGAACGAATAAACTATATGAAAAAATAAGTAAACACACAAACATATGTGAGTGTATGTGTGTGTATGTGTGTGTGTGTGTATGTATGTGGTGAAATAAGTTTAATAGAATTTGATATAAGAAGGAAAATAAAGATTAATGAGAAAGAAAGGAAGAAAGACAGAAAGAAAGAAAAGGTGTAACTATGTCGTATAACATAAAAAGAGGGGTGAATTTTTTTTTCCAAATCATGTGAAAAAAATGAAAGAAAGTGAAAAAAAAAAAGAAGAAATTGAATGGAATAATCGGGAAAGAAAGGGAGAAAGAAGTTGAGTAATTGGGTAAGAAAAAAGTAAAGAAAGGGAGTGAGAGAAAGAAAGGAAGAAGGAAAGACAGGAATAATCGAAGGGAAGGCAGAAAGAATGGAAGGAAAGGAAGGAAAGAATAAGGAATTGGGAAAGGAAGATGTACTTAAACTGTTTAAAATAGAAAAAAAAGAGGAACAGAATAAGAATGTAGAGCACATTTAAAAGAAAAAGAAAGGAAGAAAGAAGCAAGAAAAGGAGAAGAATGAGTGAAAAAGAAGGATAGAGGAAGGGAAGGGGGTTCTTGATGTGATTGTAGAGAGAGTTGTGGTGGTGGTGGTGGGTGTTATAAAGAAGAGCAGAGAGTGGGGAGGAAGTCGTGATTAGAATGCAGAATAAAGGGAGGGGTTCGAAAGAATGGCATCACAAACACACGCGCGCATAAAATAAAACAATTTAAACACAAATAAGAGATAAAAAAGAAAAGAAAAGAAAAAAAAAAGAAATAACAAAGACCAAACGTTGGAATGCGGTAGCATCCACCAAACCATTGCTAGAATCGAATTAACATGGACCGTAGCTGTCGTAGTGATAAGAGAGAGAGAGAGAGAGAGAGAGAGAGAGAGAGAGAGAGAGAGAGAGAGAGAGAGAGAGAGAGAGAGAGAGAGAGAGGGAGGGAGGGAGAGAGGGAGAGAGTGGGGAGAGCAAGGTGGAGATAGAATGTGCAGAATAAGGGAAGAAGAAGAAGAAAGTGGAGGTGGAGGAAGGGGAGGAGAAGGAGGAGGAGATAGGAAAGATGTTAGCTATGTGGCAGTAGTTATGAGGGATAAGCTAGGAGGAATAGGCTCAGGAGTTGTGCCAGAGGTGGTAAGAAGGCTAGGCAGATGCTAGAACACAGCAGTCGACAACGAACGCTTGCAGGGTATGAGAATGAATCAAAGAAATAGGCGGAGTAGTCGATATCCGGGTCGATGACGTGGTGGATAGAGAAAGAAAGAAAGAAAGAAAGAAAGAAAGAAAGAGAGAGAAAGGGTGAGATAATGGAAGGATGAAAGAATGAACAAACGAAAGAAACAAAGAAAGAAAGAACGAAATAAAGAGAGAAAGGAAGGGAGAAATAAAGGAAGAGAGGGAGGAAGGAAGAAATCTTGGGGTCGATTTTTGGCAAAGAGGCGAGAAATGAAGGCAGCGCCAAATGGGACAGGAAGAGTCGTAAAAGACGTTGTTTAAAAAGATAGGATATATATATATATATATATATATATATATATATATATATATATATATATATATATATATATACTGGAGGCCTTGAGCATTTGGTAAAAAATATCTACCCATGTTTCCGTGGAGTTTGAGCAGTTTCTTTACATTCTCTTACTTTGAGATTTGAGAGATCACTACTTCAAAGCTGTTAATAAAAAAGGAATAGGAGTTTACGTCTCATCAGTTTAATCTCAGGTTTCATTAGAAAGTCACAGAACTCTTTTAATTGAAAGAGTCCGTTGTTTCAATTGCTGGCTAGGAGATATTTTCCATCGCCAAAATATAGATTCTATCTTGCTCTTATCATTATGTTCTACGGACAGAAGATGTCACACTGTTCATTATATAGGTAGATAATTCCGAATGGTGGAAAGAAAGCTGTGATTCAAGATAAAAAATTAGGAAAACAGCCAGAGAGATAGGTAGGCAGAAAGAAAGAAAGAAACAGAAACAGAGAGAGAGAGACAGACAGACAGACAGACAGACAGAGAGAAAGGGGATTTAGAAATAAACGTGGATGCCTCGACAAGAATAATTGTTAGTTTGACAGACCTTTCCTAGTTTGTAGTGAGTTCGATTCTCGCTCGGTAGGCTGCATTAGTAGCCTTGTGCAATCCTGATCTTAGCTTTGGAGATACCGATAGATTTAAAGTTCATGATGGGAATATGAAGAGGAGGTACAGAGAAGGTGAGAGAAGGGCGGAAGGAAGGCAGTATTTTAAAAAAAACACATAAAAGAAGTTTCAATTGATGGTGTTATGTGAAAAAATGTGAGTTCGATTGTGGAAACGGGAAGAATGATACACAAAACTAAGGAAATTCAAGAAAAAGATTACATTGTAGCCAAGAAATAATAGAAGATGATGATTGTCTGAAATTTAGATGGAAAAATAATGAAATATCACCGGAAACGAAAGAGAAAGAATAAACGAAGAGAGAGAGAGAGAGACAGAGAGAGAGAGAGGGAGAGAGAGAGAGAGAGACAGACAGACAGACAGACAGAGATAGACGGACAGTGAAGAAACTTCTAAAAAATGGTTTAAGAAAAAAGTGAGAGAGATAACAGAGGTCTAAAAAATTAGCAAAAAATATATCGGTAAAAAAGGCAATAGATTGAGAGAGAGAGAGAGAAAAACAGATAGACAGACAGACGGACAGACAGACAGACAGACAGAGACTCAAAATGAAGGGAATCATCAAAAACAGATGATTTCAGAAATTAGGCAAGAGAGAGAGAGTTCAAGTAACCGAAATATAGAAAGTATTCGTGGAAGAGACACAGCGATACAACAAATTCAATTTTGACAAATGATTTAACAGAAAGAGAGACAGAGACAGAGAGAGAGAAAGACAGAGAGAGAGAGAGAGAGAGAGAGAGAGAGAGAGAGGTGGGTGGGGCAGAGACAAAAACCATTTTAGAAAACGTGAGAGAAACAGAGATGGAGAGAAGGAAATTGACAAAAACAAGAACTATTTCAGGGAAAAAAGGCGAGACAAAGAAATAAAATAAGGAAAACTACTAAAAATTATTTGAGACAAAGAGGTGTATGTGGGTGTGTGCAGGTTTGCGTGAGAGAAAAAAGGGAGGAAGAGTGAGAGAGTGAGAGAGTATAAAAAAGGAAAGGGACAAAAAATGGTTTTCAAAAAATCGAAAGAGAATGAGATTTAAAATGGTATTTTTTAAAAATCTGAAGAGAGAGAGATTTAAGACGACAGAGAGAGAGAGTGTGTATGTGTGGCGGGAAAGAAAAAGCAATGAAGAATGGCAATCCTATGATGGCAAGAGAAAAGACAGAGAGAAAGAGAGAGAGAGGGAGTGAGAGAGAGAGGGAGTGAGAGAGAGTGAGGTAGGGAGAGAATAAGGGAAATTAAAAAAGACATAAGAAAAAGGTGGGGGAGAAAGAAATGAAGAAAATGTAAACAAGATTTTTTAAAGACGATATATATATATATATATATATATATATATATATATAGAGAGAGAGAGAGAGAGAGAGGGGGGAGGAGGGAAAGGGCGGAATGAAATGATAGACGTAAAAAATTCATTAAAAACGTGCGAACGACACAGAGATAAAGTGAAATATTTTTTCATTCTTCTAAATAAGAAAAAGTGATGTCTATATACATATATGTGTGTGTGTGTGTGTGTGTGTGTGTGTGTGTGTGTGTGAAAATAGATGGATGGATAGATAGATAGAGAGATAGAGAGAAAGAGGGAGAGAGAAGGAAATTAACCAAAGGAGAATGAGAATGAACGAACGAAATAAAGAAAAGAAGAAAGAAAAAATGGAGAAAAGCGTGAAAGAGGAAGAGTGATGAGGTTAGAAATGCAATGTACTTTTTAAGGCAAATCGTCAGTTCGGATGAGAATTGACCAGCCAATAAGATCTGGGGGGGAAACCATCGATCCCCGCCAAGTGGTGGAGAGGCTGACACTAGATTCCTCCGCTTCTAGCACCGCCTCGAACCATACCAACATTCCTGACAAGGCTAACATCACTTGGAACCTAGCCAGTGTCCCAACCCAGAGACAACCCTCTCCGCTTTTTTCTGAACGGCACGCCAGCAGCCTCATCCCTGGACCCCAGTCACTCCATCTCACCCCTCTCTCTCTTCCCCTTTCTCTCTCTCTCATACACACTCTATCCCATTGCGTCCTCACCTCTACTCTTCTCCATGATCTTGTGTTTTTGCCCAATGCCTGGCTCGGTTGGGAAATACGATCCTCGAAAAGACAGCGACGCATCGACCAACCAGTTCGCTGAAGTAATGCCACGAAAAATGTCATGTTCATTATCCATGAATTCTACGCATCCGTTTCGTATTTGCTCTACATCTATCTATCTATCTGAAATTGCAGAAACGTTTCTGTAATTTAATGAAATTCGTAGACTCTCAATCAGTGGAGTAATGGTTAAAAAGCTTACCATGTCGATCATCACAACTAAAATGAGTTCAATCCTCAATGAGTGTCTCTTCACTCAGTCCTTGTGTCATTCTAAACTATCTTTATGATATATTCTGATTCAGTTTTCACGGTGCATATGCACTACAGTTGTACTAAGTTTGACACAAGACCACAATAGTTAAGCACCTAGTTACCATCAAACTCATTAAAGTAGTAAAGTCAGCATCACAAGTTTGTAAACCATTTCTACATTGGTTGTGAAACTTGGGATATATATATATATATATATATATATATATATATATATATATATATATATTGTGCATATCACAATCAGTGACATATGGTGCTTTGTGTATTGTGTGTGTTCTCCCGTACGGATGCACAAAAACGTATATGGACAGTTATAGCCTTTCTAGTACAGTGTAGAGATCAGTGGACTTTTGAGGCTCTTTTAGAAAAAAATGTACTGAAGGTGACCCATTGGCGCCCAAAGAGATTCAATCCTTTTTCTTCCCGTATAATGTTTAACATTTTGACTTTGTGGTAGTGTTTGTTTATATCATAGCTATGCCTATTGCGTACACAGTGCGTTGAAATGTATTGAAAGTAACTTCTTGCTCTATTTTTACACTCATTCTCCTTATACAAGGGATGGAATTAAAGGTCTAAAATTACTTCCTAATTTCGAAACTTTGTTTTCGTATAACATTTGATTCCCTTGGGCTATGAAGAAAAATGAACAGTTTTCTGATACTCGGTCTAGGCAATAATGAGTCCTACAACCGATGAAAAATGTTGACATGATCACCTCAACAATAGCAAAATAGAATAAGAGTGAGCCTCTGCCGATTAAATCCCTTTGTACTCCCAACGCCTATGGAGGTTCGGATTGGAAAATTAACGGAAAACATTATTTGGATTAGACATTATTATCCATGGATAACAGTGACCGATACAAATTTTGTTTTCCTTCAATTGATTCTCTAATTTTTTAAAATTTGTTCTCCATCCATAACATTGAGTGAGCGAGGGTGTGAGAACTTACAATCGGAACCTCCCTCTTACATTGTACCAAAAAGCTTTTGGTCTCCGTTCTTTTTACAGACACTAAAATATTTTTGTGATTTTGTGCATCTGTGGCAGAGAGTACACCCTAGATACAAAGCACCTTATGCCACCGATATATATATATATATATATATATATATATATATATATATATATATATATATATATATCCGGAAGAATGTCTATATCTCTGTTCTTTCAATCTATCTATGGAAAGATTTATCTAACCCTGACTCATCGAATGCCCTGAGGCTTCCCAACCTTTTTCGTGCGTAAAAGCTCCTTTTATTCAAATTAATTTTCTCATTGACCTTTCAGAGATTCCAATCACATTGATTTAATCTTAAATGATCTTTAAGAAATACGAATAAATCAAAAAATACTCAGCTGAATTATTTTTTTCTCTTCAGAGCATGATGTAAGTACAAAGCATGGTTTATACCGTCGAGAACTTTTAGTAATTATCCACATCAAATTATTCAGATAATAAAACCATCTAAAAAAAAACATTGGCCATTTTTTTAAATACAGATTTCCCTCGCTATTCAAAAGTAGAGCGTTCCTAAGAAACCTTTTGATAGCCAAAATAGCGAAAAGCGAAGTAACAGTTACCATTAATTTATCGCGAAAAATGTTTAGCGTTCCCAGACCAAGAAACAAATGTCTTACGTGAGATTTTTGCTACAATTAACAGTGCTGTTTTAGTTATGTGAAATGTAATTTTTGAGTCAGTGGCGTAGCGAGGTTTTAACGTTAGGGGGAGCAAGCAAAGAAAAAAAAGTCGCCAAAATGCATAAATGAAGATTTCCCTTGCTATTTGAACGTAGAGCGTTCCTATGGAAAAAAAGCAAATAAATGATTATCATTGATTTATATGGTAAGCGTTCTCAGATTCCGAATCATCTTGCGTGAGATTTTAAATACGATTGATCAGGCTGCAATGGTTGTATGAAATGTTATTTTAAAATATATTTTATTGATTACCAATGAAGTATTTTACGATAGAAAAAATATGCGAGGCGAAATTGAAAACCATAACATCGTATTTCAATCCTTCCAAATCAGCCCCAGTAGATGACGAACATCAATCTTGGACATCGAAGCAGGTACACACCGGAAAAGGTTATCATAAAGTTTGAGAACGCTAAAGAAATCCCCACTTGTATGAATTGCAATTGCTTTTTCGATTTACACCATTTCGGATAGCGGGAAATTCTGAACTTATGTAGTTCGAGGAATATGTGTATTCTTTACTTTTTGAGGAACAAATAATCAAGAAAAAAAAGTGCGGGACATTCAAAACAAATCGTTTACATTTCCATTTTTATCTTATTTAGAGTAAAATTAGAAAAGAAATTTTTCAGATGGGTTAAGAATTGTGAACTTCAAGTCTTCCTTTGTGTTCAGGTGGACCAGCAAAGGGTTAAATATGGGAAATTTCTCACTGAATTAATAACCAATATGATATGGACACACAGAGTAGATCATGAGCAAAATCGCTATAATAACTAACTATATTGAGGCCAAAAAAAAAACAAGATTCAAATGACTTGGATATTGACTATGCAGATGAAAAGATGGGACATTAAACTGCATTGTCAGCAAATGAAGCAAATGAACCTAAAAAGAGTACAAGAAGTATAGCTACGTCAAGAAGAGGATCCACTGGGAACTGTGCAATTTCGATCACTCAAGCCAATGATACACGCACAAACCATAATCTATCGAAGAATATGATATATGTAAACACTTCTGGAATTTTCAGATTCACCCCGATCACCCAATCGAGTCATTAGTCAATATCTTATTAATATAACGCATCACCGAATTTTAGCTACTTTTTTTTTTATATTACTCGCCTTTCAAATAGGCATACAGACTCACTTAGAAAGAAGCTTTGGCTCATTTCGCAATCGTTTTCTCAAATCGTGGCATTCAAACGGTTGTTTTTCCCCCCCTCTATTGTCTGTGAGCTAAGGAAGCATAGATTTGGCAGAAATGCTTTTCATTTTCAAATTTTCTGTTTACATTCGTTGACAAGACAAACAGTTCACCTCAGAAATCTCATCAATTGCTCGACTATCTTCATTGATTGGAAAGCGAAATTTTTCCTAAATTTCCAACATTTCGGAGGTTTGCCAAGTCATGGTTGGTCCTCGAGTGTCATTTCATTGTGTTTTCACGCGCAAATATCACTTGTACACTTGTGTATTACCTAAAGTTTCTTCATTCAAATCTTCGCAGGGCATTACAACAGTTTCAGCTGCAGTTTTCCTTAATAGATAACAAAACTTCACGCCAACTCTTTGTTTTTTTTCTCAGCCTCTACGAAAACTGCCAAGATGTGCATTCAAGTCAGAGAAAAAACACCGTAAACAAATTAGTCTATCCAGAAATATTTTGCATGGTAGACTAGATCAGAATAAGGTTGACTCGTGACACGTAGAGGTGCAGTGTATTTACTTATCTTAGATTAGTACGGTTCAGTGCAGAATCTTCAGATGAGATTGCTATCAGCTGCTTCATTCTGTTCGGCTTAATTTCGTACATGGTCTGAAATTCAGATGTCAAAGGATCTGAAAGCTAGGTGTTACAGGGAGCCAAATTTAATCCACGGGGAACGTAGGGCTGGTAGACCAGGATGTTGCAATATTAGCCCCCCCCCAAAAAAAAACCTCGATACATTCGCTTATCTATGCACACGAGACGTTAATAATCAACTCACTTGGTCATTGTTACTGAGACGGTCACTCAGTACACTCGATTACGAAATTGTAATTCTGATTGTTCACGAAACAACATCAAGGGTGCACAACCGTCCAGACAAACACACACACACACACGCACATATATATATATATATATATATATATATATATATATATATAATTATGTGTGTGTGTGTGTGTGTGTTTTAAAGAAATGGAATAGAACCTACGTCCAGCTGGAGGGCGTGTTAATGCGATGCCGCTTTTACCGTCTGAACTAAGCAGCCAGCTGATAGGTCGTAGGCCCGAATAACTGCTTCAAATAAAAATAACGTATTTATGATTATTCTGTCGGATTATACATCCATTTCTTTATCATATAATTGTCTGCGTAAAGAATAAATAGGAATAAATACAGACAAAAAATCGACAATTATGCAATAAAAAATAAACGAACCCATAATAATTGTAAATAAATGCTAAAGTAGAATATCTCACAAAATGCACACTCTGGGAAGTTTAAAGAAATCAAGTAAGATGATCTGCGTTGTTGAATCACCGTATCCATCAAAGATGGCTAAGGGTTCTATCCTTTTTTATACGTGCGTGTGTTTTTTGTGCGTTCATGTGTTTGTTTGTGTGTTCCAGCGTTCCTGGACATACTGTTTTGTCTACTGACTTGAAAATTGGCATCAGTACTCCGCTAGACCCCTGTTTTTTTTTATTTGGGAGAAAAAAGTATTTTTGACCTTCTGGCAGGTTTATTATTAACGTCAAAATTCTCCAGAATCCACATTTTTCTAGATTTTTTTTGTACTCAACTTCTGTTATAATTAATTCTGACCATATTTATTCTTCTAAGGAATATTTTATCTTACATGACTTCAAATTTTGACGCTACGGTTGTTCAATTCTTGACTGTAATGCCGAGTTTTCTTCTTTTCTGAATTTTAGGAAATTCAAGGTCCTGCCAGGTAATTATTATGATGGCAGCCCTGAAGGACGTTCGCGCAAATTTCATAGTTTCTTGAGTAGGGGGAAAACTAGAAATCGGTGATGAAAAGAAAAATCGACCCATAAATTCAATTGGCGGAAAAATTCAAATTGGAAAAAATCATAAATGCATTATGCTTATATTTCTATCATCATACACCTAATGTCCAAATCATGATTTCCTCACAAATTACTATTGACACATTCGCTTATGGTGGTTTCCCGGAAAATTGGTGGCGGAAATAAGTATCAATAGATATCGATCGGTAAAGAAATAGGAATATCGACGAATTCTTTTCATAAGATCCGTCCTAAAAATGTGTGCTTGTTGGCAAGTTGATACGTGTTGATGGATATACTTACCGAGCATAGTTCTCGAGTTATACAACATACACAAAAAGTATGTATTATGAACATAATATATATAAATATATGTGTGTATCTTTGTGTGCGTATATATATATATATATATATATATATATACACAACATGCACATACACTCACAACACGCACATACACACACATATATGTACACACATATAAATTTGCACAACACACGCGCACATACAGGTACACACACGCACACGCACACACACACACATATGTGTAGTTTTGTCTTTCTTTATTCATACACACACACACATATATATATGTATGTGTGTGTGTGTATGAATAAGGAAAGACAAAACTAAATTTTGCTCTTACCGAATTATTTATGGAAAAGAACGAAACAACGTTGATGATCGGAAAATAAAGAAATGAGGATTGGAGTCAACACCATTTCTCCCATATGTAGCCTGGGTCTGTGCAAACTGATTGGACCCTGAAAAGGGGTGCAGGTACCATTGTTAGATGATATTCGTAGCATTTTTCATGTGTTATGATCTTATAATTCCTGTGCAGGTATGCTAATATCTTGTGCGTGTACAAGGGTTTTGGTCTTTATCCAGATCCGGGCTATCTAAGAAGATGTGATCGACCGTTTCCTTGCACTTCCCACAGATCATGCGTGATGGGTCTTTTCCAACGTTACACGATTGTGATAGGAAACGTTGGTCTTGTGCAGTGATTATCAGTCCTTTTAGTCCGGTGCTCAACAGCCACTGCTGTGTTTATTTTGTCAGTCTACATCCGCCTCTTCCACCTTTTTGGGGTACTTCCTATTCATCATTGTCAGGTTTTCTGCAGTTGTTTCAGTTCTACTCGTTTGGCATATGGTACTCGCCTGATAATCTGCCGGCGGGGTTCCATCTAGCACTTTCGAAGCGTAGCTTTGTTCTTGATGTGATGATCTGATGTTTCATCGTTCGAAGGTGTGGGCGATCTGTTCTTGCCTGGTATGCGTCCAACCCGATAGTAGCATTCTTGAAGATCAGTTCAAACTGGATACAGCCACGTCTCTCTGAAGCTCTTGGTAGGTACAACCACATTTTTTTTTCTTTTGAATATGATACAATTAATACACTAAAACAAAACTGCAATTTTTCGATATATCGTGCATCTTCTTCCGCCAGATTAAAATGTAAAACAAATTTGAAAACGTTAATGTTGCGAAGAGTTGGTTGTCGTCGTCATTATTATTATTATTATTATTATTATTATTATTATTATTATTATTATTATTATTATTATTATTATTATTATTATTATTATTCACAGCCACAAACATCGTATAAGTTGGGTAACTCGTTTATCGTAAGCTATATAGCAATGCTCTTCCAACTCTGGAATGGAGTAATCTGGTGGCTGGGAAATTGTGCGTAAGTGAATATATCGTTTAAATTTGGTCCTATCGAGCGTCCAGTTCTGCGTAGGGCAGGGTGGAATGCCAGCCTCTGGGTCTGAAGCGAACGTTTCGATCCTATCTCGTGGTACTGGTTGGGATATTGGATAGTCTCTAGTCATACTGAAGAGTTGTATAACAACGAAACGAAAATTATTAAGTTACGAAGAAATATATATATATATATATATATATATATATATATATATATATATATATATATATATATATATATATATATATATATATATATATATATGATGTATTGATATGAATGTATTTAAAGAGGTAAATATATCCATTCGTTTCTGTCTTTTCGTCTGTTTTTCTCACTGATTAGCCACTCATTATCTCAGAAAATTTTCAATGAATTCAAATGAAATTCTGTGAACGAACGGGCAATTGGCTCAGGAAGCTTTGATTGCATTCGAAGTCGGATCCATGTAAAGTCAATATAATAGATATATGTTCATACCACATCACTTCAATGAAATCTTATGGAAAATTATGCAATGAGCCACAGATCCTGACTCTTCCATTCAGTTTTTAGTCGCAATACGGTTGGCAGACGAATGTGCTCTCTGAGCAGTTTCGAGATATTCACGTACACGCTTGTTTTTTGCATGTATTCTATGTAGGCGAATGAGAATTGTCCATTTCTAAATATCTTTCTTTAATGCCAGTAATTTTAATTTTTTGCAAAGATTATTTTAATTTCCACACGAATAAAGTTTCTTGATGAGATTATCAAAAATGATTTTTAAAAAGAAATATTACTTTGTATGCAATATACGATAAAATCCTTGGTATATAATCAATGTTACAAATGACTGGAGATATATCGATGTCTCTTGTGCATTTTAATCTTGAATCGAATAAAAAAATTGCAAGTAAACTATCCATCTATATATATGTATATATATATATATATATATTTTCGTAACTGGAAAGACTTTTCCGAAAATGCAAAGCGTAATATGATCATTTGACAATTGGGAAAAAAACTAGATTAATTAGGTTTACATTAGTTATATATATTTGATATGATTTTTGCTAATATTGAAGATGTGTATTTTTCAATATTAGCAAAAATGATACAAAAACAAATAAAGAATCATTTGAGATAAACAAGAAGAGGAACACGATCCAAAATTCTAGATAACAGTAGCCAAAAAATTTGAAGTATCTAACAAGATACCGATTAACACCAACGAAACATATGATCACGTGGTCTGCAAAGCAACATCGGACTTCATACATATTTTTATATTATTTAAATCCGACCCAACGATGCAACTAATGCTGAATACATAATCGGAGATTAAAAGTTTATCGAAAATATTACAATTTTGTTGTTTTTCCTTAACTGTCAAATTATTTAATCACACACAAACACACTTATATATATATATATATATATATATATATATATATATATATATATATATATATAGGTTGATGAAAACTCATCAGGCAGGAAACGTATCTGTCAGGGTACGGCCAAACAATTTATTTCAATC
Source organism: Thysanoteuthis rhombus (assembly GCA_963457665.1). Taxonomy (NCBI): domain Eukaryota; kingdom Metazoa; phylum Mollusca; class Cephalopoda; order Oegopsida; family Thysanoteuthidae; genus Thysanoteuthis; species Thysanoteuthis major. Next base: position 8,552,875 of record OY735210.1, read on the forward strand.
TTAGCAACTGTCTTGTGAACAGTGATGTATGTCTTCTCTGCTGAACAAGGCAATTCTTTAAACATACATGGTTTCATCGCACGTTTCTAATCAAACTATTCGAAAGAGGCAATTTTCCATTTTAATATCTCAATCATACGTCTCACAAAGCGTCACACCTCTCTCAATTGGGGGACGTACCAACCGCTTTTCCACCATTAAAATAAGCGCCCAAGGTGAAGAATCATTAGCGCGTAAATTTGACGTCCATTCGTGAATTATTTACTCTGAAAAAAATTCTTTGCAGCTCATTTTTCAGGGAGAATAATGTTGGACCTGGGGTTGGTAGTGATACGGGTGTAAATGAAGTGTGAATAAATGTAGGGTACGTCAGTTACGGGTGGATGTGGAAGGAGAATCTTTTCATAAGAAATGATGAAAAATTGTTGGAACGCTTGGAGAGGCAAGGAGAGTCAATTTATTTCTGGATTGCAATTTAGGCATCAATGTGTTTCTCTCTGTACAAATTGATATGCCTGTATGTCTATCAGTCCAGTCATCAAATAGTCGGTCTGTAGGTCAATTCCTATCCGTCTATCTATCTATCTATCTATGGGGTTTAATTACCCACCCATGTCAATCATACTGACGGAAAACTTCCATAAGGGGGTGGCAGACACACATAGTTAGCTCAGGCATCTGCCAGGAGAAGGAAACTCCAGTCAACCTTCGACATCAGTCCCATAGGATCCCAACCCTTGGTTTAAAGGGGAGGGTTGGTCCTGGCCACGTTGCACTTCGCCTTATAACTTCGTTTCACCGGGTGGGATATCGGTCTCTGGTACTGAATTCATGGTAAACCCTCTGAATATCTTGATCCCGAAGACAAGCCATTCACACATACACACACACACACACACACACACATATATATATATATATATATGTATGACAGGTCTGTACTTAATCTATTATTTTCCACGACAGATCTTTAAGTAGCTACATCAGCTTTTCCTCGATGCAATTAATCCAATGCGTCTGTCTGTCTGTCTGCCTCTCTCTATTTCTCATGTATATATTTCGAGGATGTAAAAACAAAACAGAAATATTAACATGACAACCCTGCAGTGTTGATCAAGCCACCACCCCTCAAGCAATGATTTCAATTATTAGCTTTGATTTTATAATTTTTAATGCCATGTCATCATACGTATAGTTTGTTATTATTAGGTATTATCCTAATTTATTGTATACAGGTTATGTTATACGACACATTTAATTCTTTGAAACAAAGTGCCCACTAACGATATCCAATAAAACGTATTTGAAGATGAGGAAACTATAAATATACCGAATATGAATTTCCATTGTGTCACTTCTGTTGAGTGTTCACCCATGTGAATATCAAATCTGTTATGTCGGATTCAATTTTGGACAGAATGCAAACCAAGAATACTGGTCAGTCAGAAAAGATTCTGCGAGTCGATTCTCTTTCAATGTATTCAACTGAAAAGTTGGTTTAAATATTTCTACATCACTATATATATATGCTCATTTTTGTCTATCTCAGCATTTTTTCTATCTATTCCAGAAAACAACTTTGAATTTCAGTTCAAGTGAGAAATGTTCATTTTGCACTGATGCCATTGGGGAAGACATGAATCTACTCCTCCCTGCGCTCTGTCTCAAAATGTAAATAACTTGAATATATGCCATGTTCACAGCACGACAATTATCAGAAGTAAATGAATGGATGAATATTACGGTAAACAGCAAATTTTAAAATTATTTGTGCAGCTCGTATTAAAATTCTGTTAACAGCATAATAATCTCGACTATACTTGTGTATATATTTCATTTAATTATTACTGAGCAAAAGTACACACACACACACACACACACACACACACCTCGTGTGATCTGAGTAACGGATGCATGAAAATGCAAAAATATTCTAGTGTCTGTAAAAAAGCGATGGACAGTAAAAAGCTTTCTGGTACAGTGTCCGGACTGATATATATATATATATATATATATATATATATATATATATATATATATATATATCAATGTTCTTTCATAGGAATAGCGCATTGTAGTGGTTGAGGAATTTCTGTGTAAATAGATATATCGCTTGAATTTAGCCTTATTGACCGTCCAGTTCCGTAATCCGGAGGTAAGATATCGGCCTGGGTCTGAAGTGAAAGTTTCAATTCTGCCTCGTGGTACTGGATGGGATAATAGAAAATCTATAGCGACACTGAATAGATGTAATACATCGAAACAGCTGTCTGTGGATGACACAATAATATATATGTGTATATTTATATATATATATATATATATATATATATACAAATATTCACACATATATATAAGCTTTGCTTAGCCCGGTCAAACTCATCATCATTACCAGCCATTAAGATTTTCTTATTCATTCTGCATTTCCTTTCATAACGAGCATGACTGCGCTCATCCTTCTAGGTTATAACTGCAAATCTATTTTGTCTCTCCATCTTCTGCCGGGTCTATTCCGTTGGCTGTTCAACGTTTGCTGACTAACGTGCACCATTCGGTTGAACTTTTGCCCCTTTCTTCCCGTTAAGTGCGCTGCCCATCTCCATTTAAACACTAAATCAGAAACTTGTGGGCAGTTCTAGTACATACTATCGCTGGAATATGTTCATATATACAAGAATGATGTATGCAGAAATGTATTTGCAACGATAACTGTGATCGAGGTTCGAGTTCTCCTATAAAGCGAGATTTCCAAAGTTGATTAGCAGGAATTTATCACTTTCAGGAAGTTTGTTGTAAAACATTATTTCTCAAAATCCCTTGTCCCTGTGCCAGACCAAGATAAGCTTAGTCAACCTCTAGTTATGTGCATGGAGATAGATATGAATTGGCTAAGATAGGCCAATCGGAGACAACTGGAATAAAAAATAAAAACATAGATTTTATGTATTAATCACACAACACGCACTGAAATCTGAGTATTTTTTACTAGAAAATATTTGCTCGATTCGAAAAGACATAACTATCTATAATTTTTTTTACTGTATTTCGATTTTGCCTGGAATATATTACCTCTAAATATTTATTCCTAAGAAAGCTTTTCAATTTATGCATCATATCTCATGAAAAAATATTTAAATAATATCTTTAATAAAAAAAAAAAAGTATTTAAGAAAATCGACAAAAGAAGAAAACATGACGTTTGATGTCAATTGTTTTTTTCTTTGAACCGAGATTCTACATCGGTGTATTGTTGTACATACAAACACATACATATATACGTAATTATTCAAACTATATATATATATATATATATATATATATATATATATATATATATATATATATATATATATATATATCAACACATGTATATACTCACATACACATGTATAGAAAGAGATTTATGTACACATAAACATATAAACACATATAAATGCTTAGACATTCAAACATGCACGTATATATATGTGTGTGTGTGCGCGCGTGTGTGCGCGCGCGTGTGTATATATATATATATATATATATATATATATATATACAAATGAAAACACACACATATGTAAACATACATACATACATACTTTTATATGCCCGTATCAAAACACACATACGCACACACATGCATATATATGAACATGCATTTATACACACTTATCTACACATACACACGTTTACACACATATGTATACATACAAACAAACATATATGTGTGCGTGCATATGTACTCAATAAATCGACCACTACATATGCATATACTACTACTACTACTGCACCCATACATACACACAATATTTACGTACATATATATATATATATATATATATATATATATATATATATATATATATATATATTGATATTGATATTGATATTGATATATTTTGGCGCGCCAGTTCCCAGTCCTTTCAGGATCTATAGATGCATCATTTTTAACACGGTTGAAAATTTGTTTTTCACCCGATAAATTAGTCCCAATTTTTACTTGTGTAAGACGAATTTGCGTTAGTCCATCATTAAAATTAAAGGGGGATAAATACATTGAACCCAGTCCTTTTAGATCGCAGTAACTGAATAAAATTGTTGCAATTTTCCAAATCGCCCTAATTGACTTTAACGTTGATTGAAGTAGCATATAACAGGGTTTGCCCGTATAGATATTACCGATTGAATTCACTTCTATAAAGCTGTTGCATTTGGTATTAGCACAGAAAATTAGTCAAATCTTTCATCCACGTCTGAAATGTGGATTGTGTCATGGTCCATAATCCATCTTATATTTCAAAATATTCAAGTGAAGTATTTTCCTGCATACACATACACAAAAAAACACACAAAAAAAACACACAAATCAATTAAATCTACCCTAAGAATGACATACATTCAAATTTAGCTTTACATTATTAGCATTTGTAACATTATCAACATTATTGTTTTTTAATCGTCAACTTGTGCTCAAGATTTTGTCGCGAGGTTAAGACGTCGACAACGTTATTTAGTTCTTCCGTTTTTATTACCCTTTATTTTATAATCCATTTCTGACTTGCTAGTCCCTTTGAAGCTTTACTAGAACGCTATTTACCGTACATGTTTCATACTCAGTTTCCCGATGTTCACAGCGCTGGACGACGGATGAGACTTTCTCAGTTTGGAATCAGAGTTGTCAATCGCCTTGATAGGTTGCTAAGACTGAAGAGCCCAGTCTTCCTGGCTATTTACGCATAGCTGGGTGTCGGATCCATACCTCTTCCAGCAGCATTTGTGCTGCATGAACAAAAACTGTCTCCGTCGGAGTTTTGAACTCGATTCGCTTATTCCATTTTCTAGATTTGTAGCATTGTGCCAGTCTAAACAGCCTAGACACCAGTTTGTCGAGACACAAATATCAACATACTTAACTCACAAAACAAGTCACTACTGTCGAGCGTTTGATCCCAAATGCCCCCCACCCCGCTCCACTGATTAGCCTTATGCTTTCTAAGCTCACTGAATATTTTGGGGAACTTGTTTTTGCTAATCTTATCGACCATTACAACTAGGTGACCCACACTTGTGATCTTCTTATAAATCTCGTTTATACAGAACGATTGAATATATAAAATGCTGTTATGTAAGAGTATGCATGGAAACATATGTACATCTCTATGCATGAATACATCTGATTCGGATATTGATCTAATTCAGTCTGGTCTGGAACAAGATCAAAAGTTCTCATGAATGGGCGTTACATATTACGTTCTTTAACATGAAATTGTCCATTACGTTTTCAGCTTGACACTGTCAATCCTTTTACGAGAACGATAACATAATTTTCCTTGATATTTACTTTTTGTATGAGATATTTCTTTTTGATCGAATCAAATTTTCATTTATTCCATTAATTTAGACATTTTAGGCAAACATAGCAAGTCATGACTTCTGTGTTTTATATCAGTTCAATCTGAGCATAGAACCAAAGCAGCAAGGAATGCAGATTCAGCATTTTGAGACAATTCTCTTAGCGAGCGATCAGGAGAGTATTGGTTTCAGTCATTTGCAAGTGGAGATTTTATTTTGAATGGCCTGGAGGCGGGTTGGCCAAAACTGAAAGTGAACCTCGCTATATCGATAATTTCCGAAAAATGCCCCTAAAATACATCAATAAACGGGTTCTTTTTATGTACCATAATACCCCTTACTAGGGGTCAAAAGAATGGAAGAGTAGATTGATAGATATATCAACAAAAAGAATATTAATTTCTGATTTATTAAGTAGTGTTAGAATAATATTTTGGAGCCCTACATTTGAATACACTTTTGAAAGAATAAGATTGAAAAGTACTGTGCATGTATGAGTTGTTATGTGTAATATAATTAAGGAAGCAGGGAATAATCATTTGAAAAGTTCATATAAACATGAAGCTAACACAGTAAGATGATAGAGTATAACACAATTCTTGCGTTCTTTTAAAATGAACAATCTGCTGGCAGTACACTGTAAAAGGCAAAATGAATAAATTGCTAACAACGTGATATGATTCGGGCTGTTCTTCTTCGTGTCATCCACTACGGAAAAGGGTTTTCTTTACAGGTCGAAGACATCAATGATCAACAACAACGGAGTGATGAAGTAAGTAGCACTCAATCTATACTTTATCACCATCATCTGACCCCTAACAGCGTAAAATACTCGTAAATTTGGTACTTACTAGCTCAATTGGATCATACATTACATAAAATTCAAATCAAATGAAAGATAATTCATTAAGGATAAGTAATGATATTGTAGTTGATATAGATGCATCCACGATTCACAGTTTCGAATCCAAACTTGTGGCGAAGCAGGTGTATTACCACCTGCATTTTGTGCATATGGTTTTGCTTGGCCGAACAGCATCCAATTATATACTTGTAGCATTACCACCTGCAGGGCGCGTGTGCATCCACGAATGAAAAGTCCGTTGTGTTTCAGACGAAAGACGTCGATAACAGAAACGAACTATGAAGAGAAAAACTGGTTTCTCACCTGATATGAAGAGTAAAGTCTGTTTATAAAACAAAACGCCTTTTATTGCTCTCTGTCTCTCTTCTCTTCTATCAGCGCAACAAATGACAAAAGATGTAATACTGAACTTCTTTATACGAAAGCTGAGCCACGTTCTATTAGAACACAGATGCAGATGCACACGCACACGCAAATAATTTGTCCATGCCCCTCATGCATACTAAGACGTTGGCGGCGAGATCAAAGCTGCCCATACTAATCAAGATATCGCAGCCAGAAATCTTCCAGGCTCGTGGATAACCTTTTAAATGGCCATGACGCACACAAGTCCAGAGTTACGAGCTGATATCATCCCGAGAAAAGTCAACCCTCTTGACTTGATTATTTTCAACCAGCGGATGCAACGCACGCACTTACATCCAAAACTATTTTCAACTTTTTATATGAAATATTTCACACACACACACACACACACATATATTTTTCAATGTCTATCCAAACAGGCTTTTACAACCTAACGCATACACATATAATTACATAGTGAAGGCGTAAACAAGCACATGTATAAACGTTTGTAGAAAACAGGCAATCACAGAGGACCCCATGTGCCATACATTGTTATATCGCTTATATTCTTTGAGATTTCGATGCTCAACGGTATGAAATTGATAGGCTTTTGCGCTGTACTATTATAACGATGAGAATAGAACAGGGTTGTTTTTTTATTTCTACAAGAACTGCCGGACAATTGCTAGACTCGAGGGAAATATCAACTAAAAGCCAAGTTTAATGTGGAACTGCAGTGGCCTGATACATTGAAACTTTCTTCCAAGTGGCGAAACAATTTTCAACATACGGGATCTGCATACCAGCCTCAATAGTGCATCATCTAGTTTGATGAACAGAGAGAGAGAGAGAGAGAGAGAGAATTTTTTTTTGCATTATAACAGTTTGCCTTCAAGAATAAAATCACTAAATCTGAAGACTAGTCCACATGTGCGAGCGTGCAAGCACTTATGCGCACATGCAAACATCCATAATTTTATACTTCGCTTGTTGAAAATCTTAATTAAATTTAAGACTCCAATTTTTAGATTTAGATTTACTTTGTACATAGAAAAAAATTATCTCCATCATCGTCATTGCCATCACTACCACTATCATCATCACTGCCATCAATCCAAAGTTTCATTATTACTATTATTATTATTATTATTATTATTAATAATAATAATAATGATAATAATAATAATAATAATAATAATAATAATAATAATAATGATTTCAGAAACCGTCAGCAAAACTGGCATCAAAATGTTCCGGATAGCTTTCTTCAGTTTCTAAATGATCATGGCTGACAGGCTGGCTAAGCATGGGTCGCGCGCATAGAATGATCCAATTGAGCTAGCAGGCTGAAAATTTAGACATTCATTCCTTTGTATGTCTTTGAATTACTTTTTTTTTCCAATCTTCCAAAAGGTTTTTGTGGGGTGTTCAATTTACAATGTAAATTTATGGTAAAGTGTCTCCTTAGTTTGTGTCTGGCAGTGCTCATGCGTGTACGTTGGAAATTTGTTTTTTCAGAGATCACCTCCCAACAAAAGGCGAGAGAAGTAATAGATTCATTGATCACCTTTTCACATTTTTCAATTGATCGCCTCCTAAACAGCATGCTGTCAAAATACATTGGTCTCGTGACGGTTTCTATTGAGTGACTAAATAGATTATTATTATTATTATTATTATTATTATTATTATTATTATTATTATTATTATTATGTTTTCCTCGTGTTCTGATTAATAATATTAGCTTTCAAGTCCTTTTTATCTTTTTATGTAGGTATTTGTTTTTATTTAAATTGCAATATTTTCTTTCTCTCTTATTTCTATCTTACTTTTTTTTATTTCGGGTATTTCAGTTTAATTTCACTCGAGAAAGAGTAGCTTTATCCCCCTCCTCTTTTTTACATGTTGTGTACGCATTCGCGTTCAGCTCTACATACATCCATGGCCTCGCACACGCATGCGCACGAGGCTGGTGTGGGCATGCGCAAAAGCAATTATACCCGACCGTACCTCATACCTAGATGGAAGAAATAAAATAGAATTCACAAAATAAATAAATGAATAAATACAAACACGTACAAAATTGAATAAAAAAGATACTGAAAACAGATTTACAGGAGAAAAAAATTGAAAAATAAAAATAAATAGGAAAAAAAGATGAAATGGAGGAAAGAAAAAAAAATGAAATAGAAGCAAAAAGACACCGTACACACACGCACTAAATAGAATTAAAACACGTCGTAAGAGCGATTGAAAACAAAGAAAATCTACAAGCAAATATATAAAGAGTAAAAAATAAAAGCAAATAAGAGAGAAACGAACGCGTGCTCCGATTAAACTGAACCACATAGTGCATTAAAACAATGCACACAAGAACAACATTAACTGTAACAACGGCAACAACAACAACAAGAGCGTCAACAAAAATGGCGGAGTAAAGAACTTGCCTTTAAGTATGGGCAAGAGAAATCGCCTGAATCCTTACAATTTGTCACGAGTTCCTGACGAACGGTGCGAACGAGAAATAAAATTCGGGGAAATTACCCTGCAAGGAGAAAATCACATTTTTCTTTTTCAAGCGTTTCTTTCTTTTCTCTCTTATTGGTTGGTTTTCAATCCTATTATTATTTGTATTGTTTTACATCAAAGCTATTTCTTTTTTGTCTTATTTTAAATAGTTTTCTTCTTCTTCTTCTTCTTCTTCTTCTTCTTCTTCTTCTTCTTCTTCTTCTTATTATTATTATTATTATTATTATTATTATTATTATTATTATTATTATTATTATTATTCCAGGGCATCACTGATTTAATGCAGGATTGTCTTGTCTCTCATCCCAAACTCGAGATCAAGTAGATCCTAGGAATTCAAGATGTCTCCTGATTATACTTGACGATTTTAAGAGTACTGTCTTTTGCATTTGGTTGATACTAATGTCCTTGACGTTCAGTTTCAGGCGATACTTTTTGAAAATTGCCTTTACTGCTTTCACTGCGCCAGTAACGTTTGGTACGATCTCGGTGGATTTTTTTCCCCATGATTTTTACAATCCATCGTCAAATCTTGGTATTTTTCTTTTTTTTTTTTCCTTTCCGTTCAATATTCCTGTCTGCTGGGCATGAGACATCGATCAGTGTAGCCTGACTTGTCTTCTTTATTAATGGTGACAGTATCTGGCTTTCCAACTGTATTTGTTCTGTCAAGTTATTTGAATTTTTCGTTCTCTAATGCCGTTTCAGGCTTACACTCTCACAAATTTTCAGTATTATTATTATTATTATTATTATTATTATTATTATTATTATTATTATTATTATTATTATTATTATTTGTCCATGACCCGTTACTTGGCTTTCGGTTATACTGAATAAACAAAAAAAAAAATAGTAGATAAAGAGTGGTCAAAACTGTGTGATTGATTAAAGGGTAAGTTCAATCCTAACCCCACAACACTTGGATGGCATCTTGTTACTTTGAATAATCATTCTCTGTGATCAATTGATATGTACCGTGCAATTTACTTACCTGCATAATAACTAATTATTTCTTTGTAGAGACTAATTCTTGCTAAATTTCTCTCTTCTTTTCCTCATTATCACATCCACATATTACTCTTGTTCGGGTTCTATGTTTCAAAATAAAGGCATGTTATGCCGGCATAAGTAAGTATACGCATGACAGGTTTGATTCTTATATATTTTCTGTTACGCTCTCATTGGTGAATTTGTCGAAAACTAATCAATCAGAGAGAACATTTTTGAATACAGAAATTACAAGTTTGTAAAAAATCTGAATTAAAATTCCGTTCAGTAAACTAGAGTATTTAAAATGAAAATACATTATCTTTTTTTCTGTGAATTAGATGAATATAAATATAACTTGTTTTGTCAAAGAAAAATTTCATCACTAAAAAATATATACATAAAGATAGTACTTATCTTTTTAAAATTTTACTCATTTAATTACTGTAAATTGGATGAACTGAAATATTACTTTTTTTTTTCATCAAAATAGTCCTTATTTTATTAAAGAAGGCAGAGGGGAGAAATAGAAGTCGGTAGTTTAATAAATAAGTCGGTAGAGGGAGAGAAAGGTGGGGAGAGAGTTAGGTAGTTAGATAAAAGAATAAAAGAATACAAAGAGATGGGAAAAATGAAAGTTAGGTCATTTATTTGGGGACTAGTGAAATTGAGAGAGAAGAGAAGAAAGGCAGGTAGTTTATTCGAGGGTAGGACAGGGGGAACAGACAGAAATGTCGGTACTTTCCTGACAGGGTGGGGAAAAATTCGCACATGAAACTAATCCATGTTTGTACTCCATTTAGATGAAATCATGAACCGGCAACAAATTTCGGGAGGGATAAGGGAGAGACTGAGATGATATAGGCATTGGGTGAGAGGAGAGCATGTGTTAATTGATAAACTGAGTTGTCAACACTCGCGAAATTTCTACGGGGCCAGTTAGTATATTTGATCATAATGAATGTCTGTTTTCCATTTTTTTCATCCTTTTTTCTCACAGGGAATTAAGAATTGGAAGTATAAAAAGACAAATAATACACAAAAAAAATTTCAAGGGACGAAAATGATGAATAATTTTTGGTGTCCATGCAATTTCAGGACCATCATTATAATTACAATATCAGGTGTTTTTCAACCACTTCTCCGTTCTAGCAACCATCGTCTCAAGATCTCGTCACTAGTTTTAATTTGAAAATACAGAGACCTTTGTTTTTTTTAGTGTATAGTTTAGAATTAAAATGGATAACAATCTGGTCTAAACTCAAAGCAATTTCGAAGTACAAGAAACAAGTGTTAGAGAGAAAATAACCCTTTTGTGACAAATTGCCCATTTTGGAAAATTATTTTCGGGTCAATATTCGATTTTTATGATCAGATAATAAACCGTAAATTTAAAAAAAAGACTAATGTGATAACTTCAGGGTAATTATGCGCACAACATTTGTTAAAAGCTTATTCTGCCATAAGTTTGAAAAACGGAACATGGTGAGTTTAAACTGTTTTTATTCTCCGTATAGACAAATATTAGGTTGTCACATACTAGAAACTGTTATTTTACATCTCAGAGATTATCATTTAATTGAAAGATTTACAAATGCAGTCGCATTTTTGCAGGTTTAATGTAGATAGAGATATGATCCACAATCAATGAAGGTGTTTAAGCCCTTAACAGCAATGGTGTCTAATTAAAAAGTTAGACTAATTTTCAAGTGTGATTTCAAATTGGGACATGAGGCTGCTCAAGCTGCTGATGGGGTGAACACTGGTACTGTGCGAACTTTTCAGCGTTGGATCGATAGGATTCGGTCAAGAAATATGGATAGCAATAATGAACATCAAGAGAGCCTAAGATCTGTTCTTAATGGCGATGAATTATCGACAACAATGATTAACAACCCACGAACCACAGCTTGAGTAGATTATAAATATCTACCAATCTATTTACGGTCTATTTTGAAATTTAGATTTGACGCAACCCTTAAAACAGTAAAGGTAAATGCATGAATCCATTACTTCCTACAAGATATGGGTAAGTAGCAGGGCAGATTGGTCTCACTAGCCTTAGGAAGGTAACCAGTCAGCACAACATTGATTCCAGGACTAATCTGATCCCAAACCAGCGAGTGGAGTCCCCTTAAAGCAATTTCAGATATTTCACGACCGTATTCAAAGGTCACCAGACAACAACTGCAGATTTCCTAATGACAAAAATCTCGATTTATTTCTCATTAAATGAAGAATTACCAATCATCGCTTATTTTTTATTAGTATATTTTCAATTTTAGCTCATTTGCTTTTCATCACGACTTCTCAGACCCTCAGGCTACTACAGCGAGTTAACAGTGCAGCTTGAGAATGAACAAATACACACTGAGTGAGACTCAAACTCATATCCTTTTTATCACGGGAAGCTTGCTTATGTAAGGCAACTGCACACCGATAGAACTCCCGGAACTTCTACGGCTGGCAGGAAATAAAATCTGACACTTTAACTCATCATTCATTTTTTCCCTGATCGCTCGGCACCCTATATTGAATTATTTTGTATATGTTCACTAGTATTAGTATTGGCAATATTACCTCGGTGTCTTTATTGGATGAAGAATTGTCAATCATTATTAATGTTTGAGTTATCTTTTTTCATCTTAATTTTAGTTGCTTTTCAAATTATATTTGTTATTCGAGCACAAGTAACTGCGCATAAACCTGGATGTTGTTGCAGAAACATCATTACGATATCAGTCTGCTTGTCAAATGTTACTTTAGTAAGTCCCCATTTTTAGTGTATACATAGATCGGGGGAGTTACAAACATGAACATAGGGAACGCGTGTGAAGAGATAAATGTATACAGAACCCAAGTGAGTTAATAGATATCCAAGGGTAACGAAAGATTTGAACTGATGCTTATACCTTTTTCTCCCATTATTGCTATAATAATAGTAATAATTAGTTTCTTATTTTCTTTCTACCTCTTTTTCTTACGCTTGTCTCCTTGGGAGAGCAGCCATTGTCGTCTGCCATGTTGCTTGATTGCCATTCACCTCAACTTATGTGCTTCTCTCGATGACGCTTATTCAAGTTGCTTCCCCCCTCTCTCCCTATCTGTGTCTAGTTTGTTCGTTCAGTTACCTTTAATGCTGGAACAGTTTCCTTGGAGAAGAAGGAGAAAAACCCTGGAAAATCACTCGCTTTTCTTATCTTGTCCCAGCGAAAATCTGGCTTCGAGACGGGAACATGATTACCGAGTTTTGAAGATTCTAATCAGAAAGCAGTTTCAGTGTAATTCCCTTATCTGGCAAATTGATTCCTAACTGATTGATTGTTGGGTTTGCTGTTGCAAAATGCTGCTTACCGTTTCATTTAATTCCATCGTCAAAATGGGGTGAAAGAAAGACGGAAAAGAAATAACAGATACGTCGTTCTTTTCATGGTTGTCGTTGTCGTTAATTCTTCATGTACAGGTTCCACGCTCTATACAAAAGTAGAGTGTTCCCCATGAAAACTTTTCATAGGACGAAATGGCGCGAAGGGAAGAAGCAATTATCATTAATGTATATGGGAAAAATATGTGAGCGTTTTCGAACCCCTCCCCCCATCCTAATTGGTGATGTTGGTTGTTAGGCTAAGAAATCGGATGAGTGGTTTCCCGGGTGACACTGTCAAATACAGACGGATATTCGGTGAATTAGAGAAGGATTTCATCGTTATGACCATTGCATCCATATATGATTTACTCCTTTTTATGTTTTAATAATTTTATCTGCAGATTTTCCTCCCAAAATAGGTTATTTATGCGTATTTTAGGGTTCAAATATGAGTTTATACTAAATTGGCCCCTTAGTCTGTATTCGACAGCGTTTACGCTTGTTTTTTGAAAATTCTAAATTTTCCATTGATTTCGGATCAACAAAAAGCGAGAAAAGTATCTAATTCATTAGTCACCCCATTTTCAATTTTTTTGATTGATCACCCCTAACCCAGCATGCTGCCTAAAACGTTTGCCATGTGACGGTTTCTTTTGAGTGACTTACCAGACATAATTAGTCTTTATTCCATCGATTTTTTTTCTAACTTAGATTCGATGATTAGTGAATATTTGGGTTTCCCATGAGAGCGAAATAAGTAGATGCCGTGAAAGAAAACTTGATTTAGTCTTATAATATTTTCAGATGAAAATACTATCTCATCTTGTATTTTTCTAACCTTGCAGCCAAATCTTTTCTTTGTTTCACTTTTCCTAGGAAACAATCTCATTTTTTTTATCGAACCAAGATTTTTGATTTTTATTAAATTTTCTTTAAATTTTCTTGTGATGGAAAGATAAGATAACTTTTTAAAGCATCGTGAAAAATTGTACCTTTTTTTTAACGTTTTTTTCACAAATTTTAGCAGGAATTGGAGCTTCATGCAAAATACTTATTATTCTCATTAGAGTTTAAACAAAATTGGTTTAATCTAAAGCTTAGCAGCCAATAGCACAAAAATAGTATTTTTCGTATTTTCCATGATTAATTTCAATCTTTTATTTTTATTAGATATATTCATGTTTATCTGCCGTAATATAAAAATTCCAACATTCAAATATACATGCAGTCCAATTGAGACACTATAAGTAACGAATTATCATATTTATTACTGACTCAGCAATAGTTATGGGAGAGTGGTTAGTCATAGTGTTCACATGCTTACCAGGCAACTATAATGACATGTTAAGTTTTCTGCCAATGAAACTGAGAGCAGCGATGTGACTCCATACCTTCCCAAAGGACATTAGTAGTGCAGCCAAAATTTGAGCTCACTTTGTCAATTTCGTTTTCTTTACGATAATTTGGATCATCAGAGAATAATAGAAACTCGTACCAACAATCTACACAGATATCTATACGTATTCATACGCACATACACACTCACATATCTATCTATCTACCTATCTATCTCTCTCTCTCCCTCTCTCTCTCTCTCTATATATATATATATATATATATATATATATATAAAATTTCAAATGATATAATGCATATATACACATACATATTCTGTTGGATTATACATCCATTTTTTAATATCATAATTATCGGCTTTAGAAACGAAACATGGACGGTAAAAATCAACGAAATGAGAAGATTAGGGTTTTTTTCTTGGCTGCTGCCTTTCCGTAGGGCTGTTTAGCTACGTCAAAATGGCTACCTTATAGGTCCCAGGTTCGATTCCTGCTGCACGGATATGATGGAGCGAGGATTCTCTACACAACACGTTTATGCTGCTGACAGAAACATCAACATGTAGCGGATTATTACTCCATAGTATTTTAAGCTGTGCTCTGAATCAACTTAATGTTTAATAATGAATGTATCGAGCTTTTTATGAAATAAACCCATTATAGGTCAGATATCGTCTCATATTGTATTTCTGGTTTGTATAATATACGTACTTATATATATATATATATATATATATATATATATATATATATATAAGTGAACAATAAGGAACGAGACAAACTCAAGAGTAAAAGTATATGGAGACTTAATCTGCTAATTATTTCATAAATGAATTGATTAGTAGGCTAAACATGTTTTGGGAGGGGTTCCCAACTCCAGTAGCAAATGTATACCTTTCAGTGATTAGGAGGTTTCCGTATCATCAGGTTTTTGCTTTGAAAGCAAAAAATGGGAACTAAAAATGAGGATTTGTGTGGGTCGTGGTTGTGAGTTCAGACTTTTCCATGTCTGCGAAGGGATATGTGTTGGTTTGGTTGGGTATTTTGTTGGAGTTAGTGGCAGCAGTTATGGGTATTTTATTGTTTGTGCTGGTAAGAGGAAATGGTTATTCTTAAGAATTGTTTGTCATGGATATATAAAGTATGTTTTGATCATCTTATTTGCATGTGTATCTAAAATTACAGAGTTCATATAAAACAATTATCTAGCCAAAACCGCGTGAAGCAAAGAAACATGTACCATAAATTCTTTTGAGCGTTATCAGACTAAAAGAATAATCTTTTATGTCTGTCAGGTTTATGCTAAATGTAATACCCGTACGAGCTCTTCTAGGCTTTCGTGATACCTTATGTTATATCTTGCTAACGGATGCACAAATAATTTGAAATAAATCACAGTTGCTCACGACACAGCTCTAAGCTTTAGCAGTTTGGAGTCATCCGTGGCCTGCTATGGCATGTAGTGATTAGCAAAGTTCTGATCTGAAATTTTCATTGGATATTGTTCAATCTCTGTGAGCGGTATTCACCACTGATTTAAGTGCATTGACGAGAGGTGAGACTATGTTGGAAAATGAGTATTAGTTGAGTAGAATAAATCATTTTCCCATTAGGCTGTGCACTTGTTTTACCTACATAATAAGGTATGTGTGTGCGTGAGTGTGTGAGTGTAAATAAATATATATGTATATTTTTACGAAATTGATACATAATCCGACAGAAATAATTATGAATGCATTGTATTACTTTGAAATTAACTTTTAAAGAAAATGGGCTGCTGCAGGAATCGAACAAGTGATCAATAGGTTGCCATTTTAATGTAGCTCAATGGTTAATAATGATGCTTTCGGTCGCAGGTTCGATTCCTGCTGCAGCCCATTTGATTTATTTGTTCATTCTACTTACGCAGTCAAGGCCAAATGATATTTTCACC
>OY735210.1:8574595-8627095 GCA_963457665.1 Thysanoteuthis rhombus
AGCTAGTCTAAATAGGGAAAAGTAAACAATTTGAGACTTAAAAAAAAAAAAACTTTATAAATATAACGCGTACACACGAGATGCAGGTAGCAGAACTGTTAACGGCGTGAAGAATTGTATTTGCGAACAGAGTTCAAACTCTTCCTGGGACAGTTTGCTTTCACTCAACTTTGATGCTCTTGGAAAAGGTATGAATCCACTTCTTTCTCCCCAGTTATGGATAATAGCAGGGGCAGTCTAATCCCTTTAAGTCCTGTAAGTCAGTCTTTCTGGGCCATCGGGCTTGCGCCTCGATCCTACAATCCCCTTCCCTTAGAAAGAGCAGAGGACACGTGATTGGGCCTCCATGGATCGTTCAAGAAATCGAGACCAGAATCATCGCTTCGTTCGTCACGTGATACGGGAACGACTGAATTTGAGTCTGAGTTGACGGCAGACCTTATTTTAGGGCAGAGACGAGAAGTGAAACATTTCATCAGAGAAAAGGGAATCGGAATTCTCTACCATACGAATAAGGACGAAAAAATAACCCCACTCGGGCTCACACAAAGATAAATCGGACATTCAGCCATTAAGCAGTGGTTAACCGACAATTCACGTCAACTTCAAGTAGTGTTCAAACCCAACACTAGTGGTTTAGCGACGTACTAATTCTATCTCGGTGAATATCAAGGGGTTATCTCGTTGCTTATTTCGCAGACCATCACTTTTGTTGGCAGTTTAATACTTGATCATCATCATCAGTCTTTTGATGTCCGTCGTCGGACATAGACCTTCCCCAGCATTCACCACATATCTCTAACATGGGCGTCGCTGAGCCAGTGAATGTTTAATGCCCTCTGTTGTACGAAAAGCTTCATAAGCATCAAGAGGGTGTCTCATTGATTATCTCAGGGATTCTTTCTACTCTAATATATTAGACTCTCACTGAGCACCCCAAACTTACGCCACGTACAGTAATCATCATCATCAACTTTTTAGCTTCCGTTATTGATCATAGACTTTCCCTAAGATTTGCCGTCATGGGCGTCACAGAGCCAGTACTTTCAGAACTTGTCTTGTTCGTTACCCAATCTTATATTTTGTCGGCCACGGTTTCGTATGTGACCTCTGGGAATCCACATTGTGAGTCGTAATGTCCAGTGGTTGTCTGCCATTTTTGCAACATAACCGGCCCATTGCCATTTGAGTTTTCTAAGAGATTCTTTGATATTTCGGTCTCTGAGACCATAATTAGTGTAGCATGTTTGGTCCTTACTGGGTTCCCCGCTGAGGTGAACTTGTGCCGATGTAAGAGAAGCAAATTAAGAGTGTCTTCAGTTGGGTGATATTTTGTAAGCTAGTCTTAAAAACCCTTCCCATAGTAGCGAGTTCGATATTTGCGACCATTATTTGTGACATTATGTCAGATACAAAGATACAAAGTTCCTGTAGTGGGGCCACCCTTAATGAACGATTGTCACAAAATATCCGTGGCACAGTGGGCGCTATCCTCTCTATGTCTCTCTTTACTTTAGCCATGTACCAGACTAAGATAAGTAAATGAGGGTCCTTGTCGTAGAGCGAGAGTTAGTCCCTAAACACTATTCCCAGTGAAGTACCTCCTTATATTGCTCCTCAATAATTTCATCTTGTGCCAGACATGATTGAAGACTGCCTTCCACTGAGCGAGAGCAAGTTTTTCTTGTTGAATAATCGATAGTGAAGTTGGTTCAGTCCTCATTAAGCGTCTCACTACTGTAGTCCTGTACTTAATCAAATCCATATATGTAGAATCCACGTCATCATCTTCCCTCTCAGAGCACTTCCCACGTAGAATCAAATCGCTATAAATACCTGCGCATGTCTATTAACACAGGGCGTTTTAACATCAATAGATATTCGTATAAATCCCCGATTCCGTATGAAATTAACGTTCTTTGCGCAGAAGAAAATGTATTTCAATTCTACGTGTTCCCACAGCTAGAGAGAAAAAAAAATGCGAGCGGGCAAAATTATTATACCAATCCGAGATTCCATCATTTATTCCCTTGCTTCGCAGCCGACGCGCCAAGGTATTCATTCGGTTGAAAGAATCCTCTTCAAAGCTCGATTCCTTTCTTCTCTCTAGACCCCCTTCCATCCCAGCCAATCGCAAGCAAAAGGATGCTGCCAAAATAAAA
Source organism: Thysanoteuthis rhombus (assembly GCA_963457665.1). NCBI lineage: Eukaryota > Metazoa > Mollusca > Cephalopoda > Oegopsida > Thysanoteuthidae > Thysanoteuthis > Thysanoteuthis major. Next base: position 8,576,758 of record OY735210.1, read on the forward strand.
TCGTCTTCTCCTCACAATGGCAGCTTGGAGCTTGTTTTTAAAATTAAATGACAACACTGGTTAACACATAGCAATAATGGAGGAATTTGAACTACTGCAAAGCAACGTTCCCAACATATTTTGCTGTCAACCATCTTTCGATCGATTTTCGGGAAATTCATTGCGATAAATACATCGCGAGGTAATTGCATTGGGAACCAATACATCAACGGTAAATTTATCCTAACCATAACCATGTCTAATAAGTGTATTTAGATTGAAAAGAAACTTGTGACGGTTAGAATAGGAACCTGAGATTAGTAAGTAATGGCCTCTTTATCGTTTGCTTCCGACAGACCTTGATTCTACCAAATGACTTCAATCGATTTCAGTTCAAAAATATTAAAAATCTTGCATAAATATAATATAAAAATTATGTTTTACAGCATATTGCATTACAATGGAATTACCTTGGGATGAATTTAACGGGCGATAAAATTATTGACGTTGTAATTATCCGCGATGAAATTAGCACGATGATTTTATCGGACACACTTTTGATCCCGGGCGCTGAGCTTAGTCATGTTATTTATAGAAGGCCAGTTGTGATTTCATGTATAGTGCACGAGCAATGGTCTGTGAGATTACTTTGCTAATTATCACAATAGCAGGCACTCCTAATTGATTTGGCTGAGATACAGAAGTGAACAATCTAGTAAGGATCGAAGAGACTGCACTGACGATGACCTGTGGGAGCGGTTTGTTAGTTTTTGCCTTGCAGTAGTGTTCTTTGTGGTTAATGGTGATTTTTGCTACGATTTATAACCGTCTTGGCCTATATGATAAAAGTCAGGATCTCGAAAGTGGCTCGATGAATAAGAGAAAGCGCACGGCCAGAGGCATACAGACGTTTCTTGTATTCACTATCAACCGACTTATGCCGTAAGGAAATAAGAACGATTAATTAAAAAGTAGTTCAATGCCCTTACCTTCAATCGAAGTTGCATCAATAAAGAAATCACTGCCAAGATACAGGTTATTTAAACTCTCAACACATATGTACACATTTGTGTGTGTATGTGTTTTGTGTGTAGGGGTCAAGGTAATTAGGTATTTTGCATCAGCACCAGCGGTCGGCGATCTAACTAAGGCAAGAGCGAACTTTTCGATTTTCATGGCATACAGACAGGTTTTATCTATAAGGGTGAATAGTTGAACCTAATCTTCTGACTCCATTGTCTTCTATTTATGCGAGATTCAAATAAGCTTTCGAAATCTCTCTCTACATATCTTTTTATTTCTCTAACTTTTCTCTGTCTGTCAGTCTGTCTCTTTCTTTATATATATATATATATATATATATATATATATATAGCTCATTTGACTGCTTTGCCACGATTTCGTATAGATTTGAATAGATTATCGATAACTGATTGATCCATGTTCTTTCCATTCTTCTAACAATATTTCTCTCAGGTTTGTCATTGATGTAGCTTTTGTCGATATCAAACGTTTGTTGTCACACTGGTATCTTGATCAGTCAATTTCTCAATAGTGAACTGCATACATCCTGCAAAAAAGCAGTTTGTTCTTAGTATTTATTGGATATTTTTGTTTCCTATTGTACAGAAAATGTTGGGACTGTCTTTCTGTAACGCCAGGCACGTATATTTTGTGAGAAGGCATCTGGAAAACGGGTTAATTCAAGCTAACAAGTGCTGGAGAAAGGAAGCTACATATATTTGGATGGCAGGAGCCCGATGGAAAGGGTTTGATGAGCTATTCACCCAGAGTGGTTTCAATCCTTGCTCTGAGAGTCGGCGAATTTGTTACATATGAAAACACTGACCAATTTCTCTCCCTGCTTGTACGCGAGAGTTGTTACATTTTTTATGCGACGTGTTGACAGTTTTAGTCCCGTAGAAGTAAAGAAAGCTTCCAACCGCGGATAATGGAGTTGCAGTCCTTTTTTTTTTCTAAATCTGTATCTCAGGAAAGTATTGAAAGTTTTCAACGAAAACAATGCATCACTGGCAAAGACAACTTCCGCTGTCTCCCCGACTTGAGTCGCCAAAGAATCTTCTCAGTCCCAAGTGTCACCTAAATTTCGACTCCATGAAACGCACTAGAATGGTACACCCTGAGTAATCATATCCAGATCCTTCGTCTGAGATATTTTCTATTTAGGCTTTTAAATCTCCCATAGAGATTTATCCGAAGTTGTTACACGTTTGTGTGGTAAGATTGAGCGGATTTTTTACCCTTCAGCTAGCTTTTTTCATTCTGATTTGTTTTTTTAGATCCTCAATCTTCTTTCTTTAACTATTTTTCTCTAGCTTTTCTCTCGGTGTTATTCAATTCTAAGGCGATTTTTTTCCTTCTCAAGGAAAGAGAAGGCATTAACTAGTTATGGATCAGCCTGTCTATCATTCAAACTGGATAGGCGAGAATGAGAACTTTCCTCAATTTTTTCTTGCTGAAACAGTTTTTACTTTCTTCCTGTTCATAGAAGCATTTTTACTTGATAAGTAAAAGTAATTGTCGTCTGTTATAGAACTTAAACTCTCTCTCTCTCTCTCTCTCTCTCTTGGACAATAACAGTAAGAAAGCTTGATTTTTCATTTGAATCGATTTATCAATGACTGATAATCATGCAAACAAGTTATGGTAAAAATGATTACAAATACCATTCGTGGTCCTTGATGGAGTGGGAGGAAAGTGAAGAAAAGAAAAAAAAAGAAAAGAAAAAAAAATCGTAAACGAGAACAGATATAAAAACGATGGGAAAGGAAAGAGGTGGAAGATAAAATTTGAAAGAAGAGAAAGAAAGAAAAAAAGAAAAGCCAGATAAGACGGAGTAAAGAGGGAACGAAATAAACAAAAAAAAAGAGAGAGATAGATACGAGAAGAAAAAAAAATGAATTGAAGTGAGCCAAATCAACGTCTGATCAGACGGATCTCTTGTGGTTGGTAGGCCGTTCTATGTCGTGCCAGGTGCATATCTGTCAGGTGCACGGCTATTCGCCACACCCAACTGCCAATATCACAGGGGCACGGGGAAGCGACAAGTCACTGGCCTTAACACTTGATTGATTATCACGTGTTCGATGAAGCACGGGAGTAACATCCATGTGATGAAGACGATGATAACAACTACCTCTCCAGATCCTCAAAAAGATACTCTCACCTGACGACAAAGTCAATAACACAGGATATCTTATATATATATATATATATATATATATATATATATATATATATATATATATATATATATATTGATCAGACATGTGTCCTCCATGGACTATCCCTCGACTAATTCGGCCTTGGAAGATAATAACTGAACTATGTACAAACCTACAATCATATTGCCATCTCTCTTAACAAAATCTTCATGTCATAGCGATTTCTACAAACTAGTTATTGTTTCATATCATTTGCATTCTAAGCGGAGATATTTTTCATGATCGAATCTTGGCTAGTTTCCATCTTTTTGCTGCTTTCTATCGAAAATGTATTGTTCGTATATCGTACCCTATAGTAAGTTGAATATATATATATATATATATATATATATATATATATATATATATATATATAGAGAGAGAGAGAGAGAGAGAGAGAGAGAGAGACTTGAACTCACTGTCCTTATCCCAGAAACTCTGTTGTTCTGGACGGCAACAACCAATTATGCAAGATCAATATATTGGTACGGATTCTTTCGTGATCGAATTAATAAAAGCGTTGTCCATGAAGAGGAAATCCAGGGATATGGAATGCAGAAGGGTGTTGTAGACGAGGAGTGGTCGACTTGCAGCAGAACTGAGGGATCGAACGGAGCGCGCAGCAGCAGCTCTCGCAATCCGAACGTTTCTTTTCATCTCTGCCAGGTGCAATAGGTACTGCTACTCTCGCATCAAGACAATACCTAGACTCCTACACTCCTACACTCGCATCAGTCATGGTCATATACGATTTCTATTCGGAAAGAGTACAGCCATTTTGAATATCTAGGTAACCAGCTGATAACGATCCAGATAGCAGCCTTTGCTGGCTGTTTTGAAAAGTGAAAAGAACCCGATGGCTGGATACATTTAAGACATATCTTGTATATACAGGTTCTTCATACCATCGGAAAAGGAAAACGTTCCTATGAAATTTGAAATGACTAAAGAGTATTGGTTTCGAAACTGTGAATCTCTTGGATTCGTCAGATAATGGTTGGGGTCCTGCAGTTGGAAATCTAAATTAGCACAACGAGTTGGGACAACAGGTCTGGTGAGTTACTCAATTGAGACCATCCCGTAAAGAATGTCTTTTGGTAGCTTGCCGTGCTGGCGCTAATCAATGAAAATATGGAAGGAGGTGATATATGAATCAGTTCCTTCTCTCGCTTTTCGTTGGGCTGTGATCACTAAAAACGTCCAAATTAAAAAGGAGTGGATGCTGTTGGGCACAAAGAGGGGACAATTCGGCAAAAATTGACATGGTATATCTACCCACTATTAAAAACCTATTCAGGGTTCAGAAAACAAAAGCATATTCTTTAAAACTTAATAAGGAGTAAATATTAAATTTTTCAACTCTATAACACCATTTATATGGGCTATACGCATATTACATATGTACTAAGCCAGACAGACAGACCCATTTGAAAACTTAAGAAACCTATATTGGCTATTTTGGTTGACGGTTTTCTAATTGTGCTCAACAATGAACCAAACGCAACTCTGAGAGGAAGTTTCGTCGGGAATCCGACACAGTACGGGTGGAGCTCCTCAATGGATTGCCCCTTGGGCAAGCTTCAATAGGGGGGGGGCGACTGACCGAAAATCTGTTTGTTGCAGTTGCTCTTGTTTCGAAACACCTGGTATAATGTTGTTGATCGTCAAATGGCAACATGCCGGGCTGAGAGTTGTTCTAGAAAACCAACATAACCGACAAGTCACGTCGGGCATGCGTGGTAGTAAACGGCTGCTGCCTTCTCCCATTTTGCCTTCTCCATCAGAGTCAGCAGCACTCATACGACGGATTCTGTTGTCTGAATATAGAGTGATTTAAATCAAATTATGAGGTTTAGTCCCTTACAAAAAAAAAAAAAAAAACAAGAAAAAAATAAACCAAAAAAAAAAAACTCAGTAGGTTTCAAAATTTTGTCTGAGTTTCACGATTTCGTTGTCACACGTAAGTCTGTCGGTATTTTTGATTATTGAAAAAAAATGTACAATATATGCAAGTATTATGTAGAGGACATGAAATATGGATTTATAAGTATTTTTGATGATAATGTTGATGAAGCTATATTGATCAAATGAAGCCAGCAAAGGTCAAAGGTCATCTGGAATCAAAACATGACACAATACGCAGGTAGATTATGATGAAATTGAGAGAATTACAAACGAATCAGACACTTAGAAAGGCTGCAACTAGTAACAGAAATTGACAAGCCGGTACCGGGTCATTTGAAGTCTCTCTTGATAGCAAAATAATACACGCTAAAATATTACCGAAAATTTAATTCTGTCTGCTGCAAAGATAATAGATGAACATTGAAAGATAGAGCTGCAAAAGACTTTCATTTAATTTTGCAAATATTTACAATTAGATAAAATTGAATTTGACGGATGTCTAATAATATTGTGAATCAACTGATTGAACGCGCACAAAAAATGTTTCCAAAACTTCCAAAAATGAAAGAGTAAAAAAATTCTGAAAAAAGGTCAAATTTTCTCGAAAGATTTTGAAGGTTTTCAAAAAAATCGAAAATTCAAAATATTTCCTGAAAACAGCACCAAAAATCTGAAAAGTTCGAAATAGTGTTGAATGTTCTGAAATTTTTGTGAAAGTTTTAATTTTCTATAAAAGCTTGTAAATTTCAAAAACTGTCGGCATATTCCGAAAATTGCTGACGTATTAGAGGAATACAGAAAATCAACGGCCAATTCTGAAAATTAACCGGAAAGACGGAAAATTACCCAGGCAGTTTCGGGATTACGGAGTAAGTTCTTAAATCACTCAAAAAGTTTGAAAATAACCAAGTGAGTCAAAATATTGTCCGAATATGTTATCGGATTTGTAAGTTTCAAACAAAATAATCATGACTAGGTCATAAAATCCGGGAAAAGAGAGCTTGAAATAATAGGGAAAAGTTTGGAAATTTTAAAAACGAACTTTAGAATGCCTAATGTAAATATAGAAAAATGAATAGAAATTCTATTTAAAAACGTCCAAAAGTATTTCTCAAATATTTGAAAACAATCTCTTAGATATTTGAATATGATAGATAAAGTTGAAATTCTCAAAATGTTTGAAAACTTCCGGAAGGCATTTTGAAAATTCAAAATAAAAAGGATCGATGATTCAAAAAGTTCGAAAATTTCAAGTCTGAAATTTCGACAAGTTCGAAAATTCAAGAAAATCGATAATTCTGCACATAAAAATATTTCGAAAATCCAAGGTGATTTTTCGAAAATTATTGAATACAATCGAAGATCACCGACATTTGCCGAGAGTTACCGAGATTTGCTGGAAGTTGCCCAGGATTGTCGAAAGTTACTGATTATTACCGAAAATTACCGAAGACTAAAGTAGATTAACTACAGTTGCCGAAGATTGACTTAAATTACCGAGAATAGCCGAAGATTACCGAAGATTGTCGATTATTGCGAGAGTAAAAACTGGATTAGAGTCCATTCAGTAGCGAAAATATATATGAAATCAATGACAATTCCAGATTGGGTGAATTATCGTGTGATGGTTCCTGAAATAGATTTTCAAGCAACTGACGATTCCTGATTTTCAGTTATTACTGAAAAAGACTTATCAGGAAAAGCCATTCGTAAATTATTTTCTTTTGTCATAACACACGTGGAGACTTTCTCTCTATTGTTGTATATGAAAAAGATTAACAAAACCGACTGAATATTGAACATGAGTTGAGAATTAAGAAATCAAATGTTGTAAGTGACATTGCAAATCTCGTGAAGGAACAGAAAAAAAAACCCTCCATCAATTGCACAACAATCAAAAAGCATTGTGCATAGACGTCTACCATATCAGGATTCGGAAAAACGAAATCCATTCAAAACAAAAACTCTAGAAAATTCCGAAACCAGTGACCTAGAGGAAACAAGCAATTACAGTTGATTCATATTGGAAAATTTTTTAGTGTTCCCTGACCAATAAAAATGTTCCTAGGTGTAAAACCTTTAGATTTCTATGATACCTTAGGCCCTACTATGCTAAAGGATGTTCAACTCCGAGATGAAGTACAGATGCTCATAGACACTATTCAAAGCTATCGTTTCCATGAGAGTGAAACAACGTAGAGCGGACTTTTGAAAATGCAGATGTTCAAACTAAACAAAACCTAAACAAACATATTGAACTAACTCCCTTACGCACATATTTTTTTAAGTACAGATATACCCTTTTGAAACTACGCTTTACACCACTTTTCGAAAGCGAAAATAGCGCCCAGGGTGTGTTTTACAGCAAGCCGTTAAAGACGCACCCTTTTGCTCCTTCTCCTACACCCAATCTCTTGTATCTCCCACATCACCAAGCTCCAACAACCCAGTATAAGATAACATCATTGCCATTTTATGGATCTGGGAACGCCCAGAATTTTTTCCTGTTACTTTCAGATAGCAGGGGAAACCTGTATTCACACGGAAAGACAGAACAACAATAGATCCACGCGCGTATATTCAAGCATCTTGAATTCAAATGGCGACGGTACAAAAGCCAAGACTGTCATTCAAACACTGCTCTATTGAACACAAAGTACATCATCATCATCATCATCATCATCATCATTATTATCATTATCATTATCATTATTATTATCATTATTATTATTATTACTTTCTTTGATTCTTGTAACTCTTCTCAACTTTTTGTCATGAACGGGAAGAAGGAGGAGTGACTTTTTGTCAAAGGTAGGGGAAGAAAAATGGCTGTGATGTGTGTATGTGTGTGTGTGTGTGTGTATAGGGGGCTTTAAATCAGAACGAGGCTGCATTTTGATAACTTGGAATAAAAAAAAAATTAAAAAAACAACAGTCGGCTGGGAACTAGCAACGCTTTGAATTGAATGAGATCGTGTGGAGTAATTACACGGATAGGAAAAAGGGGTCCGGTTGAGGGAGGAGATGAAAATAAGACGTGAGGAAAAAAAATGGGAGGAGAGTGTTGAAACTTAAATAATAATAATAATAATAATAATAATAATAATAATAATAATAATAATAATAATAATAATAATAATAATAATAATAATAATAATAATAATAATGAGAGAGAAGTAGATAATTTTTGAAGGGAAAAAATAAAAGTGTGTAAAGAAATAAAAGTGGGTAAGTGGAGAGAGAGAGACAGAGAGAGAAATAGATATACTTAAGAAAGAAAGAGAGAGAGGAAATAAGAAGTGTGGTATGTGTTTGGGAAATCGAGTGAGTGGGTGGAGTGAAAAGAAAGACAAAATGGAATAAGGGAAGGAGACGAGTAGGAAAAGTACGAAAAAAAAAAAGACAAAGATGAATTAAAAATTCATGAAAATAAGCAAAAAGCAAAAAATAATTCTGAAAAGATCAGAAGTGAAACAAAAAGAAACCAAAAATACAATTTCAAAAAATTGCGAATAAAAAGACCAAACCCCGTCACAGATAACAAAATCAAAGAAAAATTAAAATAAGCTTTGGATGGAAAAGAAAGTAAAAAAAAAAGGGAATAGTGTTTATCTATTTTTACTTATTTTTTTCTCAGATGGCTGCTTTTACGTATAAAAGATGAAGGAGGAAACGATCACCGATCATATTTCTTTTACTACGATGGACCTGAGCCTCGAGATTTTGTACTTCTTCAATATTCAGGAAAAAATATTCCTTACAGTTGTCTGCCCTTTGCTCTTTCCGCAGAGCTCTCTCTTAAGCGGAAAAAAAGAAGGAAAAAAAAGCAAGGATCTGTTTCGTTTTGATAAGCCACTGTCAAGGTTGACAGCGGGACTAGCAGCTTTTTGTTGCTACAGTTTGAGCAGGAAACGTAGATATCAGGGAGCGGTTTGCTCGCCCACTTCTTCGTCAGTCATCGTGACATGCCAATGACAAGGTATTTCAGTTTGAAAAGATATCTGTCAATGGCAAGGAGCTCTGGGAAAAGGTGATTCACTTGAAGGGAATGAGTGCAAAAGGAACAGGGACAGCCACAGCTGGATTTCGGTCTCAGTTTTCCAATTCTGTTATGTGTCACAATAACTGTTTCCCAATCCTACACATTCCATTACCTATACAAAATCACCCCCCCCACACACATATATATATATATATATATATATATATATATATATATATATATATATATATATATATATATATATATATAAATGACATACATCTTTGGAATTTTTTTTCATATGTTTAGTGCTTAAAACAGTAAAACCTTCTACAGTAATATATATATATATATATATATATATATATATATATATATATATATATATATGTATGTATGTATATGCTCAGTAAATAATGAAACATCTTCGGTAGAATTATATTTAGGAAGTTCATCTTGCTGATCATCGGTAGGATACTTGGGTTATCGTTACTAAGTAACTTTCCATGGTAGCCTTGTACCACACTTAGAAAATGCAGTGTGCCAGCTACAGAACACAGGCAGGCAACCTACATTTCTGTGAGTTCTTTTATTTACCGACGTTCGCTTAATATAGCAAAGAGCCACAGTAGTGTGTCACCCAGTAAGGATCAAACACACTATGCTATAGAATTGATCTGCAAAACAGGCTTACTATCAATCGAGCTACTTCAGCCGCCACATGAACACTCTGGTCCTACCAGTATTGTGATATTGAATTTCATTCTCCCTCTTCTCAAGATCTTGAAAAAGAAAAGATAGATTAAACTACTGACGATGGAAATAATTCTGAAAAAAAAGTACTTATAAGTAAGGTAATCGATTTAAATAATAAACAAGAAAGTATGACTGACTTTCGCAAGATTGTAATGTTTCTTCGCTCACAACTCTAAAAGGATTCGATTAAATGTCAAAACATAAGTATAATTTTTAATGCGCTTATCTTTTAAGTGTTAAATTTGAATTATGAATTGCTTTTATTTTAAAATTTTAGACGTCATTCTTATTGACACTGTGCACTAATAAAACGAAGATAACTGTCAGGATTGATACATAGCCTGCCTCATAGCTGAGATAGTTGTATCTTCCCTCTTGGTGCCATGCGCACAGTCACCCACTCCAAAATGCACAAACACACACACACACACACACACATGCGAGTGCGCGTGTGCATACACATATACACACACGTATATATAGTCTAGAAAGCTTTACAGCTTTAAACTCATGAAAAACTTTGTTTTGTTTTTGAGACACTTCAATCACTTATTTCCCAATATATATATATATATATATATATATATATATATATATATGAGCAGTGTCTATTTGGAAAGTATCCAGTCGTTTGATATTATATTACCACGTTCCTTCCATTTTTCTAAACAGTTTGCAATGTTCTCTTTCGGGATCGCCCTCAGCTGCCTTATCACTGGATGAGGCAATGTTTTTCCAAAAACCCTGCATGACACGCGAAGAATAATTTGTTCAGCCGTTTGAACGCGACGAGTATCCAATACTCATGCTAACTCAATAGAATTTCACTACCGTCTGAGTAACGCCACAGGAGAGTCTCTTTAGTCATGCGAAGAAAAGTTCTTTCTGATTGGTAGTGTAGTTACATTAGTGTCAAGCGACTGTTTTTTTTTTTCTTTTGTTTTTTTAGATATTCGAATTAGCTGCAAACCTTCTGGACCGACATTGATCGCAATCGTATAAGGAACATATTTTTAACAGCTTTTTACTCACTCTTTAATTTCATTCTGTGTTCTGGAGAAAAACCAGCATCCACTGCCCGAGAGATTCTGTTATGTCTTTGAACCATTGTTCTGAATGCTCAAATACAAGTCGTTTTCACAGATTCTTGGGAATTATCGTTCCTTCACGACTGCATGAAATAGATACGATCAATAGATGGACTGTCAGTGATTTAAGTGGACTAGCATGAAGAAACCAAATGGGATTTCTGGTCGGTCACTCATAGCTTAGCCAAGCCCCCCTTCTGTTTTGGATATGTTCTTGGCAGCCCTTTAGAGCATAGGTATTTTCATACGTGTCATTTTGTTTATGCAATATTCCATACGTAATGTGATTAAACAGGAAACAATGGAATATGTAGATCTATTACTTATTTCATCCAGGAAGGTTATGAAGGATGTCCATTACCTTGACTAGATGCCCACCTGATTTTATACGCATGTCAATCAAGAGATTGTTGCAGGGTACCTTCGATAAATTCTTCAAGCAAGTTAATTCAGAGTGTGGTTAAATCTATAGAGTAAAAAATGAAATATTTTCAACATTTTTTGTTCGAGAACTTACTGAAAATTTGATGTCTTCGTAACAGTTAAAGTTATCAAATTGGGAAATCGTTTTTGACTCATAATATATACTAATCGTATTACAAATGCAAAAGTTCTCATTCAATTTGCTTATAAGCTACTTAACATAATCGGGATAGCCGTCTAACTGGACCAAGTAGCTAAGACTTTTTACTTTGTTTGGCCTCTTTATTTCAATTTTATGTCAAGTTAACGCAGGTTATGCGATCAAACCATTTGACAAACAATTTTCATTTTTACCTTACTGTCATCCCTCAAATTATTTTATGTAAACAAAATTAGTTCTGGTATCTCGGAAAGACACGAGACTATCTTCATTACCTTCGGTAATGATAATAAACAGAATGTAATGAAGGAAGTCCGTTATCTTCTCGTAATACCTGCGCTAATTTTGTTTACATGCAGTCATTTAAGAGGCGACGGTAGGGTAAACATGACATTTCTTTTCTGATATCAATGATCATTATAGATTACACTAGTTCAGTCCGTCATAAAAAAGTATTCCGTGGAAAGAAAAATAAATGATTTTTTAAAAAAATCCATAAAAGATATACTTGGTTTTTATTCACTGATTAGAGTTTTCTCAATTAACTAATTGAACAGGAAAAATCATTTATGGTTCCTCCCAGACATTCATTAAAACTGAAAGTGGACGTATTTAGATTGTTTGCGTTTCTACGCATGACCGGAGGAGCCGCCTTATTGGACCAAGGGTAGCCACCTAATCTGGCCACTACTCTATACTATATGTGCACCAATTATTCTTCTTCTTTCTTCTTCTCAAAGTGTATTTCCTTCTTCCTTTCTTTCTTCTTTTTACTTATTCTTTTCTTTTCCCTATTTTCCTCTTCTTTCATTATCCTCATTCAACATTATCAACTTCGTCTTCTTTCTTCTTCTTGAAGTGCATTTCTTTCTTCCTTTTTCTTCTTTTTATTTCTTCTTTTCTTTTTCCTAATTTCTTCTTGTTTCATCATTCTCATTTGACATTATCAACTTCTTCTTTCTTCTTCTTCTTCTCCTTCTTCTTCATTTGATTTTCTTCTCTTTCATTTTCATCCGTTTTTTTCTTCTTCTTACATTATTTTCTCATTTTTCCTCTCTGACCCTCTTTTCTTTTCTTCCTTCTCACCAGCATCATCAACATCATCTTGTTCTTCATTTCTGCTTTCCTTCTTTGTCCTTCTTCTGTCCCCCTTTTCGTCTTCTTTTTCTCCATTTTTATGATTATTACTCTAATGCCCCTGTCGAATAAAAAGCAATTATCTAACCAATATTGAAAATCTAACCTAATGAAAAAAAAAGTTTTAGAAGAAAAGATTAAATAATAATTTAAAAATCTAAAAAAAAAATAAGAAAAGAAAAAAAAGAAGATAATCCCAGGAATTTTAATTCTGAAGATTAACAAAAGTCACCAAGAAAGTTACAAACAAACAAACTAAAAATTCGAAATAAAACGAAGTCTTTAATCCAATAATAACCAACGCGAAATACTCTTAAAAAAAGAATTACTTCTGACTTCAATTCGACGCTGTTAATGTCTGTTTGGATTTTCAATTTCTTTAACTTAGTTTTCTTTTTGTCTTTTTTAATTTTGGATCAAATGAAATTTGTTTCGATTCTTGTAATGCACGCACCTAGAAAGTCGAACAAATCCGACGGTTGGAGATTGGTTGCTTGATGATGGTAGTGGCGGTGGGGGTGATGGTGGTGGTGGTGATGGGAGTACTAGACCAGTTATGTGTGTCAGTTACATGAGAGTTACATTTGTTGATCTGAAATGTGTCTACCATTCGATTTCTCTGTCTTTTTCTCCCTATCGCATTCTTGATACATATACGGGCCACTCTTTTGGTTTATTTCCTTCTTTCACTTCATATATTTGTATGTGTGTGTAGGAGGGGTCGTTCCTAACTCACTCACCCTCTCTCTATATATATATGTATAGATATATATATGTGTGTGTGTGTGTGTGTGTGTGTGTGTGTGTGTGTATGCGTGTGTGTGTGTGTGTGTGCATGCGCACGTGTGCGTGTGTACAAGTTGTGTACTTGGATAAATCAGGGGAATATTTACGTATGGATTAATATTGCTACCAATTGTCGCTCCACTGCACTTCTGTCAAAGATCAGAGTGTAGTATCTGCGCACTAATTAAAAAGAGTTACAGACACGCAAAATACATACGTATAGATACTCATTTCATTATTTATATTAATTCATCGAACTTTTTGGTTACATGCACGCCCAAACACACATACACACACACAAATTTATATATATATATATATATATATATATATATATATATATATATATATATATATGGAGAGAGAGAGAGAGAGAGAGAGAGAGAGAGAGAGAGAGAGAGACTGACAGACAGACAGATAGACAGACGGTGTGAGAGACAGAAAAAAAGAAACAGTGTGAGTGAGTGGAAATCCAAGATAGCGTAACCTATCCAAACACTGTACCTATTCATATTCATTTACTACAAATGACCCTGGGAAATGCATGAATCTAAATCCTTGATCCTAATTCCATCACCAGCAAGAACTTGGGCAAACTGCTTTTCGACCAGGTAGTAATTACTGTAATAAGTAGTCCCACTCGTTTCTAACATATTCAGATGCCAGAATGGCAGGTATGAGGACAAGGCCAAAAGTATTGCGCACCCAGTGAGAATCGAACTTAACAGTTATTAGTAACGATCGCTGTAACGAACCTGCTATAAACTTTCATAGATTCATCATACATATGCACTTCATACATTGAAACTTTTAAACAATTATCAAAGATAAACATTTTATACGAAGAGAGACTTGTATTTATTAGTCACACCCTCCTTATATATACTCTTTCATGGATTCATTTCATATAAACACTTTATATAGATGCATACATTTTCTTAAATTCATTATACATTATAAATTCATTGTACTTTATATTTACACCTTAATAGATTTACTAAATATACATACACTTGATATACACAATTTTGTATACTTATTACACGTACTTATAGTTTTAAAAATATATGCCTGGAACTGTTAAAATTTTCCAATTATCTTGCAGCGCCCCTAAGAGCTAACCGTGGCGCCCTTTGGAGCTGTAGCACTCACTTTAGGAATGGGCATATTAGAAAATACCGTAAAAGCATAACGTACATAATACGTATATATAGAATAGTATAGTTTGTCCACTCAGCCAAATAATTGTGCATTTGCTCATAAAAGCATCGATTTTGGTTCACTCAGAGCCAAAAGCACTCAAAAACCGTTTGGATATTGAGCGATCATGAATTTCCTATATGTCGCCCATGGCAGCCATTTCCAAATGGCTGCCATGGGCGATAACTTTTCCTGAAAAAAATTTTCCTATCAGCAAGAGGTATAATATGATATTGAAGATTTATATGGTTGAATTTATTAACCATTCATAGTTTCCATACAATAACGATTTCCCTCAAAATGCTTTGATCATTTATGCGCCAAACTTATGCTTCTATCACAATAAGTACAACTGGCTTAGAATTTTCTTTGCGTCCCCACAAAAATACATAAATATAATTTCATATATATATATATATATATATATATATATATATATAAGCAGCCGTTATCAGTTCGATGCTGGACAAAAGCCTCCTCCAACTCCTTCCATGACGAGCAGGATTGCACTAATCTATGCCATATCTTACCGGCAAACTTTTCTCCCATAAGCTTCATGGATTGTCTCTCTTACTCGATATGTGCCTTAACCATCTCCATTTTGGTTGGTTAATTACTTACACGGTATCTTTCACCCTGGTCCTCCCTTACATCCACGTTGATTTTTCCTGTCGCTAAGAGTTATACCAAATACTGTGCAATTCATGAGATTTTTGAGTGGTTTTGTGAGTTTTCAGGTTATGCTCTTATAAGTTATAGCTGGTATCATATATTGGTTATATATTTCATATTTTCAGTACATTGGCACACATGCACACGGATATATAAAGTGACAATACATAAATACATATATATATATTTTAATTAATATGACATTTCCTCTTTCTTTTCGAAAATAGTTTTAAATGCAATCTACTCTTGAATATACAATAACACACCTCTGATAACTTTTTAAAAATGGTATGGAAAATATTTTCGCTGTTGAAAACTGTGATATAAGTTATTAAAAATGTAAACAAGACAAAGAAGTTATGATAGAATTCTCCTTAACTATAGAATAACTGTGCTTATATCAGTTAACTACTGCCTGAACATCATTATTTCAGGATCATCGGCCATAGACAAAATACATTAAACATCTGTAAATGCTCTTCTTTTAATTACTTCGTTCACCATTGTTTAAATACGTTACGCTTTTACGGTATTTTCTAATATGATCATTTATAAAGTGTGCTCTGCAGCTCCAAGGGGCGCCATGGTTAGCTCCCTGGAGGTGCCACAAAATTCCAGGAAATAGTTGTTCAATGCGCTGATGCTGAGTCTTGACGATAGGAAATGACAACGAAAATATGAAAAACTGTTCAAAACCCAACTTTGACAGTTGGCCTTTCATCATCATCATCATCATCATCATTCTTTTAACGTCCATCGTTGGACATAGACCTTCCCCAGGATTCACCACAATTATCTATCATGGGCATCGCAGAGCCAGTATTTTCTGAATTTCCTGAGCTTTGGTGTGAGACCAGTGAGAGATAGAAAAAAACTGATTCTCAATCGAGAAGAGCTGGGAAACGGACAAAGAGGGGAATGACACGGACAGTTGATGGAGCAGTGATGAAGCTTTGACGGGGCACAGATGAATCTTCAACAGGACAAGAATGCTAAAACGTGGATTGTAACAGATTCCTCAAGTAATAAATAGAAGAAACAAAAACAGATGGATCGTCAAGGTGAAGTCCTATATATTTAGGAATTAATTTCCTAGTAAGACAGTATTAAATGTACACACCAATCAAGTCCGACATTTCGGCTGAATCGAGACTTCCCATTGAAACATCAAAGCCATGACGACATCAAAGCCATTGTCCTCGAACATTCCTTCAAGTATATCCCTACACCGAACGAACAATAGTATTTAACACAGTTATTGAAAAGAACGGGAGATCTAATCGGGTTGAAGAGGTGGAAAGATTTTTTATGTACAAACCAAACAAGGAAAAAGGAAAAAAGGATTTTTTCCAGCTTCAAAACGCAAAAAGAGCCCACCACAAAGTAAATTACTGGTGAACTTTGAGCAAGATCTACCGAACACCATTATCAGTATCAGATTTGAAAAATACTCAAGTACATACCAGAGAAAATCACAATAGGAAATCGAACAAACCAAAAAAAAATAAAATCTAATAACATATTTCTGAAAGAAGACAAAGAGTAAATAACATCTACAAATGAAGTAATAACATCATCCAAACTTACAAAAAGCTAGAAACCAAGATGAACAACTACAAAACAACTATTAATAAAGTTATCATCCAATCATCTATATCCAGTCATAAAAAATCCCGAAAACAATAGAATCAAGGCTAATACACAATTCCTCTAATGAGAAAATATTCAACAATGTCAGCAGAAAATATATTTAAGTGGAAACCAATAGGGTAAAACACAGCAACAACAAAAATTCATTTAACCTAAGAGTCAAAACTAACATAGGGAAAATCTTCTTCGTATTAATAGAAAAATATTTTCTCCCGAGCAACCCACTCTGTAAAATATACAGGGAAAAACTGTAACTTAGCTATAGCTGTATGAACAACTCCCAGAAAAATCATAAAAAAGCATAACAACAAAGTGATACGGAATGATATTCGTTAAAAAATATAAATGAACTACACAGCAATTGTATAAATAACAAAATGGTTCCCGTTATAGAACACGTGTTGAATCGAACATTGCATATCAAGCTAAAATATCAAGCCTAGAAAAACTCTTAGGAATGGAACATTGCATAAGAACATCATGAAAGTCCCTTAAATTGAGATTAGCCAACTATACATCATCCCTTTCAAACAAAAAATACAAAAACAAAATCCACACATTACTGGGACCTCAAAGATAGCAATTCCATACCCACAGAATATGAAAACAAAAATACATGCCAAAATATCAAAATCCCATGCCACCTATGCCTAGATAAATCATAAAATAGTTTCATACTTTCACTAAGAAGACAGACTTGCTAAATAGAGAAAATATAGTTGTCAACAACCCGCATACAGGTATACAAAAATCAAACACCATAATTATATTATTATTATTATTATTATTATTATTATTATTATTATTATTATTATTTTTTTTATTATTATAACCCCAGCCACTATAAGTACAAGCAGCTTCTCTTAGTTATCCGAAAAATATATAAACCAACCCACCAGAACAAAACTAAACATTACCAACTTAGGCCATATAAAAATGAACCCCAAAACAAGTCAAGAGATACAGTTATACAATGTGTGTTCTGTAATTGGAACCAACACACAAAACTGATGGATCACCAATATGCTGATAAAAAGGTGTTTAAAGAATTCCGAACACAACCAACGTTATTTATAATAATCGGCCACAAGTCCACTTTTCCAATGGAAAATATCAAAATAAACAAGCAAATACAAAAAGAGTTAATTGGGAAAGATCGATAGTTCAACAAGTAAACAAAAAAAAAAAAGAGAAAAAGAAATATGAATAAAGAGTTTCCCACCCGTAGGATAGACACACCTCCCAATGCCGTCATATATATATATATATATATATATATATATATATATATATATATATATATATATATATACATATATGATTAGGGGGTGTAAAACTTTTTGATGAACGCAGAAATACTCCAATCCCAGCCATGATACATATGTTAACCAATATGTGAATACCCCAATCATTTTTTTACTAGCTCACATTTATAAAACAGATACTACAGATACTTACAGATACTACACACTAGCCCAAGGCAGGGAGCAACATTTTGATTCAGGGCAGGGTGCAAAGATACGTCGTCCTGATCATAAGCATATTTTTCTTGTTTAAGATTTTAAAAAATCTGATCTTCTTAGCTAGATAATGTGGTGGGTCAATATCTTCATTTGCTAGGATAACATCTGCTTTCTGCCAGAAACTATAATCATAATATTGTACTCGCTGAGTTTTCCAAACCAGCAATATCTGGTGGCTTTCACGAGAGATGAGGTAAAAGCAAGTTACTTCTTTCGCCTTTTGTTGGGCAGTGATACAACTGAAAAAAGTCTGAATTTTCAAAAGCAAGCATGAATGAAGTCGAACAAAAACTAAGGGACCAATATAGCGTATGCTAACATTAACATTAAAAATTGAGAGTTGGGGGTGAAATTTCCAAAAAAAAAAATTCGTAGGGGTAAATGTTTGAATTGTCAGCCTTCTAGCTCAATTGGTGCAACCTGTACGCGTGACACAAATACAAAGCAAGCCAGCCAAACCAATTTAGAACTGAAGAAACCTATGCTGACGGTTTTTATGACCCTTTTGGTTAATGGTTTCTGATTGTGGAATCAGATCCTGAGAGAGTTGTATTCACTTTCATTGAGGTTATATGGAAAAAGTTTTCCCTGCTTAAAACAGGAATATGAGTTATTAAAACTGAAAAGGAGACAAAAAAAATTATTATGACTCTTCTTCTTTTTCTTCTTCTTCTTCTTCTTCTTCTTCTTCTTCTTCTTCTTCTTCTTCTTCTTCTTCTTCTTCTTTGCTGTCATCCGAAACGAGTATGGCTGTTCAAAAGGATATACGCAATTAAGCCCCGGATCTCTCCCTCTCTGTCTGTCTGTCTGTTTCTCTCTCTCTCTGGACACGTCTCTCTTTGAGCGTTGAGCCTAAAAATGGTACAATCCTGTCGCACAATTTTTCACCATCACATCCTGTCTGCGTGATTGGGGCAGTCTAAAATTTCCTAGCAAACATTTAAGAAGAATTAATAATTTAGAGAAGAATTGAGACCATCAAAACGACAACGTAACCGAAATTTGCCAGAAAACGGGGAGTGCTTGTGTATTGAGGGAACTTGTCAATTGAATGGTCTATCGCAGGAGAGGCGAACTCGCCACTTTCCCGAAAATGTGTCTTCTATGATAAAGTATTCAGCCATCTTTGGTCTGTATGATGTCTAGTGGTATAATCAGCAAGTTTCCAGTCTTCATCTAATGCTGTAAATTTTGCCATTGTTTACAATTCGAACCTGGTTTTCCAAGTATTCCTTGTCGTAAAAGAAGTGAAGCGATCACCAAAGTGAGAGAACGTAGCATATGGGAGCGCTGTATTCCACTCACACTCGCCTGCTTAGCCAATCAGTGGCTACATACTCCTCATTCCGTTCTCACTAACGCTGTCAGCCATTGTTGCTTGCGTTACTATTGTGTTTATCGCTACTTTTTTTGCAAACGTGTTGGTGTTTTTGTGGTGTTTACTAAACAAAAATGATTCCATCTGAAAATGAAAACCAGCTAGGTCACCCAAGATTATCACGAAAGCGTGCACGCCATGAAGCACAGTGTAAAAATGTGACTGGAAAAAAGAAAGGAAATCTTTTAGGAACTACATGTGGTTGCTAATGCATTATTTTTATTACTTTTTTGTAATATCATGTGGAAACAATGTTATAGTCATATTCTGCGTAATATATTGAGATATCATACACATTTCTATGAAATTCAATCCAAAAAATGTCGGTATACGCGTTTTAAAGTCGTAAAACTTTGGAGTTCATTTTCTCAAAACCATCATTTCAGGAGCCAGTAGAACCAAGAATTTATGAGTTGGTTACCAAAATACTCCTTTAAGGAAAAAAGAAAAGTCCCCAAGAAAAGAGTTGGGATGAACTCTCTCATTTGCTTAAAAACAAAATGGCCCAGCTAATATACACACACACACACACACACACAAAAAAAAAAAATGCAGAATTTCATATCTTGTCTCACAATTCACATATCTGAGTACTTTAAAACGCTAAATCATCCTTTTCAGGCATGAGGAATTCAGAAATCCACTTTAATTCATCTTAATAGAATTTTAGATTTATTATGTGAATTTAATCTAAGGAAATATAGAAAATCAATTAGTTTTTTTTTACAAAAATTCTCTGAAATGTATATTCTGTTTCACGAAGGGTAAATCAGAGGGTGATACCAGTTTAATTGGGCATAAATCTGAATCAAGATTTACCAACCACGAATTGAGTGACTTCATTTTCTAAAGCAGAGTCAGAAATATCAGCCTTGTCTAAATCGACTGCCTCAATTTCATCTTTATTGTCCCTTTTGATCTCTGTTGACACGAACACTTCAATCAACTGTTGTGGAAGCATATCTCCTTCATACCATAATGGCTTCAAGTTCTCTTTAATAGTCCATCCATGTTCCTTGTCATCTCATAGGTTCTGATAGGTTTTCATTGGATCTCTTCCAGATTCCCACTTAGAAATATGTTCTCTTGATATGCTTCTCGGGGGGTTTTATACATGGAGGCAGGTTACAATTGCCTATCTGCACACTACATTTTAACAGAAAATATTGTTGCAAATAAAATTTCTACATGGAATAAAGAAATATTGTACGAATACAGATTATATTACAGTACAGTTACATACGTTCAGCAACAGATTTCCAATCGGTGTGCCAATTTCATTTTCTGTCTTTCTCCAACCTTGTATACCACTAAATTGACTTGAAATCGTAACATCTACGTTATTATCATTATTATTATTATTATTATTATTATTATTATTATTATTATTATTATTATTATTATTATTATTATTGTTGTTGTTGTTGTTGTTATTATTATTGGATGAATTTATGTAACACATTATTCATTTTAATGTAAAAACAACAGAAAAATTAAGAAGTTTGTTTTGTTAGTTTCTTAATTTTTTTCCATACATTTGCTCGCACATAGCCCAAATAGAATTGGCAACTCTTACTATCTTTTTTTACATGTATATAAAAAAGATGAATAACTAGGAAACAATTTTTTTGATTTTTTTTTGATTTTTCAATTGTGTCTTAAAATACAGTATTGAAAATATCACTAGTTGTGCGGTTACCCCTATGCTGCAGCGTACGATATGGAACCACTGCGGACGTTTTATTTGTAAAAATGGAAAATTTACATTGAAATAACGTGAATCTAGGAGAGTAAATGCATAAGCCAGTAACACACATCTTTATTACTGCTATCGAGTATCATATACAATATACAATGTAGGCATATACTGTGCCATTATG
This sequence comes from Thysanoteuthis rhombus, assembly GCA_963457665.1. Classification (NCBI taxonomy): domain Eukaryota; kingdom Metazoa; phylum Mollusca; class Cephalopoda; order Oegopsida; family Thysanoteuthidae; genus Thysanoteuthis; species Thysanoteuthis major. The sequence continues at coordinate 8,598,501 of OY735210.1, forward strand.
CACCTGGCTGCATAATCACTATGTTAACGTTCTGAAAGCCACTACGTCTGCTTACGTTCTGTTTGCCGATCGAGATTTTTCAACTCTATTGAAACCTTCTAAGACCTCTGACGTATATGCAATCGGACGTATACGTGATCGGACGTTGACGGATATATCTGTATTTGAAAAAAAAAACCCCAAAACCTTTTCATACCTATCTATTTATTTGTCTACGTACCTACCTACCTATTTATGAACAATATGAATGCAGTCTCATCACTCAACGTCCCTGTCTTTATCCCTTGCCTTTATCACTTTGTCCCCTTTCTCTTCACCCTTTCCTTTGCACATTATTCGCCCTGCAATTCCCTACGCACACATGACATGATGAGATTATCCATGCTTACATAGAGAATAATGGGAACGTTACAAAGGTATGTCAAGAATGAACAGAATGTAAACTTTGCATACATCTTATCTACCTAATATTGTTGAAGGGTTACATCCCCCCAAATAGCTCGAGAATCCATCCGCGTTTACACTTTGTCAAAGATCTATGCTCGCCTCAAATCTGACTTGAACAGTTGGAAAAAAACAAACTAAGAAGCACTCAGAGAGCACATACATCTGCCAACACCGCACACCAACTCAATCAAGAACAATTCAAAGATCCCCCCACCCACCAAAAAAAAAATCAATTAGTACTTTGTTAGCCCATGGACCCTTCCATGGCATTTCATTTATAACTCTTTGGGATATCGCGTTGAAAGACATAAGCAAATGCATGAATACGAAAATTTCTATCAATCATAAATAATTCCCTGATCCGCACTAGAATATACCTCGAATTTTCTTATCCCATTGCCCATCTTTCTTCAAAGTTTCATTAAAATTCGATGGGAACTTCTAGAGATATCGTATAGACAAACAGAGAGACGGAGAGATATATATCATCTACCCCCAACCTTGATTGCATGAATCCGCTTACTGTGATAACTCTGTCACAGAGACCTTAAGATAACCAGGTGAAACGATTGCACAAAACATAAATAAAGGAAGCCACTTTTGTGATTGAGGCCGACTGATTTTGATTGCAATTACCAGCTGATAACATTGTCCATGATTACAATAAGCAGCTTCATCTGCGTAAGCAGAATTCGAGCAATTTGAAATTTCTTTCCATCTAGCCACACGCTCATCTTGTCTTAAGCTGAACTGGAAAAAAATGAGCTAAGTTTAGAACGGCACAAGGCTGCAGTATAAGCGGGCATCTAGTAAGAATCAAACTCATGACACTATTGAGGGGTTCTGCGAAGCGTAGTTACTAACCCTCATACTACTGATAATTATTTACTTAGTTTGGCTTTATGGCGCGGGGATACAATGGTGGGACATCCAGTGAGGGTCGAATTCAAAACAAGAATTGATCTGCTTGACGAGGTCATTTTCTGTTCTTGCTGCAATAGGCGTCGAATATAAATGTAAATATAAATTCATTAGTGCATCTCAGTTACTAATGCAGCCTTTACCTTACGTTATTGACAAAAGGAAAGTGACTCACTCCCCCCCACATATATATATATATACATATATATATATATATACATACATATATATATATATATATATATATATATATATATATATATATATATATATGTATATATATATATATATACATATATATATATACATACATATATATATATATATATATATATATATATATATATATATATATATAAAACTTGCAAACTATTATTTGCATATTTAATCATTTTCTTTTCCTTTCCTTTGTAAAGATTATGACTGTGAATATTTGAGTAAAATTAATTATATTGTCCGATACAGACAATGAAAATTGACATAAATATGCTAATTGCGAATCTCTAGTGAGATATTTATGAGACGGGAATAGGTAGATAGATAGATAGATAGATGGATAGAAATATACAGATGTAGACTGGGTTAGTCAAGTACTTAGATAAGAAAAAGACATACGAAAACTTGAAATGATAGGGAATGTAGTTCATCAAGGGGAAACAATTTTTCCCCGAAATTGACAAAGGTTCAATTCTTGAGCGGTAATCTAGAATTTAGTCAAAACTTTTATTTCACCAAATGGAGCAAACTTTGTCGTAATAAAATGTACAGCAGATATGATTGTAGATAAAATCAAACGCTCTTTGCACTTCAGTATCCCAGTGAGGTTCTGGATTATTGGGAAAAAAATCTTAAAGCTGGGTTATTGTAAAAGCAGAAAAATCGTTTACTGCAATAAAATCGATATTGATATAATTCAAAAGTGCATAGAAAAGTCACAATGGATCTCCTCATGAAAAAAGAACCTTTTTTATACACAGGTTTAAGTGCGAAAAACTATTTTGAGAGTTCACATTCTTCTAACTTATGTTGATTGATTTACAACCCTTGAAATCTTAGCTACACACACACACACACACACACACACACATATATATATATATATATATATATATATATATATATATATATATATATATATATATATATAACAAAAGGGTTAAATAGACGGACTTTGATTTTAATTCTCCAATTTTAAGTAATACACACACATACATATATATTCACATACACACACACATATATATATATATATATATATATATATATATATAGATATATATAGATATATATAGATATATATATATATATATATAGAGAGAGAGAGAGAGTTGTAAAACCTAGTTTACCCTGATACAAGATCACAAATGTGCAACATCCATTGTGGATCGAACCCACACAGTAATATTGGTCTGCTAGATGAGCTAGATACTGAGAGAGAGAGAGATAGAGAGAGAGAGAGAGGAGGGGAGTGAAAGGGAGAGAAACAGAGAGAGAGAGAAAGAAAGAAAGAGAGAGAGAGAGGGAATCGTCGCGGAAATTTACACAATAAAACAAAGTACTTACATCGCCAGCGACTGAATCGAGAAGTCCTTTCCTACCTACAATGTGAACAGATGAAAACATTTTTTGAGAATGAATTTTATGCTAAGAGTAATATAACAGAATGGAAAATAACAGTGGAAACAAAAATATTCTAATGATGACGATAAAAAGGATGCAGAAAAAGTGACTGAAAAGAAAAACAAAAAAAGCCCGAAGAAAATTTTTAAAATGGGAAAAGAAGAGAGGGAACATTGTGGTAATTTAAATGACAAAATTTTGAACGCTTCAGAGGATTTCTAGATTTGAATCAGAAGAGACACCTTCAAGCCACTACTGTCAAACATTATTATTATTATTATTATTATTATTATTATTATTATTATTATTATTATTGTTGTTGTTGTTGTTGTTGTTGTTGTAAATGTTTTTTTGAAGATGAAAAGGAGGGATGAATAATATTATAAATGATTGTCATTCAGCTTCTCATTATTCTCATTATTATTATTAATATCTTATTTGTAGTTGTTATCCATTATCATGTTCTCTTATATGTTCACAAAAATGAACCCATCTTGGAGAATGAAAAGCTTAAAATATTCTGGAATTTGAAATTCAAACGGATTACCTAACCGAGGCCAGAAGAACAGACCCGGTCCTTTCCAAGAAGAAAATTTGTCAAAGAGCGAATGTTACAGTCTGCGTCTGTTTGACCACAGAATAAATTTGAAAAAGTTTAAAAGCAAGAAAAATATCTGGCAGAGATAAGAAAGAAAGTGAAATATCATGTGTCCTCGGAACTGTCCCGACAGAATCATTACAAAAATCAGCTCCAATACTGAGGAGAGTGCTTTTGTTGTAATGAGACTTGCTATCTCCGATTAAAGCCAGTAGTCACTTACGGTGGGAAAACCTAATGAAGAATTATGATTGGAGAACCCTTTCAACCCAGAGAAGAAATTTGGGAAAATTGATATATCTCTGTGATTGATAATTACTCTTTAAGATTTGGGCCCGATTTGTTTATATTATTCCGTAAATCTGGAACGCAAACAAGAGTATCAAAGACATATAAAATAGAGTACTTTAAATATGGAACGGCCTTGGAGAAAAAGAACTTGAATTCTCATAAGAATTGCTGTACCACAACTCTTAACAATGAGCAAACATCCATGTGAAAGTTACTGAAAAGCTGTCCAAATACAATGGATATCAAAATCAATAGGATGTGGGATATGAAGTCCGAAATATTACCAGGGTCATCGGAGCTCTATGGACGAAGGGAACGGAAAGGTTTACCGATCGTATTACAGGTAACATTCACATCCACACAGTCCAAAAACCAGCCTACTTGGAACAGACCACATATCACACAAAGTACTGTCGATAAAATGACACCTCAGGACCATTACTTGTATACGACTCAATTATTATTATTATTATTATTATTATTCCAGGGTATCACAACTTTAATGCTGGGTTGTCTTGTCTTTCATCCCAAACCCGAGATCAACTAGATACAAGGAGTTCAAGATGTCTCCTGATTATTATTTAATCTCTTTAAGAGGACGGTCTTTCGCATCTGGCTACTGCTGATGTCTTTGGTGTCCAGTCTCAGGAAATACTTTTCGATATTATTAGTTACTGTATTAATATGCTTCATTAACGATTGGTACGATCTTGATCGAATTTTTCCATAATTTCATTTAGCATATCAAAGCTTTTTAGTTCGAAATAAAATATTCCAAAGCTTATTTTACTTATTTTAGCCTCAAGACGATAGTGTGTCATTTGATCGGCGAAAGTTGATTCCAAATAAGTAATAAATTATGACTTCAGACAGTAGGAATCTTTATGGGTATTGAACCAGTACCTTTTGGAGCAAATTTGTATCTACATAAACAAAAATATGTATTTATTGATTACAGATAATGTCGTGTGTGTACGTTCACTTCCTAGATTACGTGTTTTATTGATCACCCGTGCTGTTTGAATGATGGGGAAGAATTCAATAATTCTTATAATTCTATCCACCCTAAAGACTTTTTGCCTAGTGTTTCTTCTATTTTCTTTAGATAAGATTGTTTAACGAAAGGGGAGAACATCATATCTAGAAAATTCAATAAGGCAATGACCAGACATCCATAGCCTCTTGAATTTCACCTGTTTAACCCTAATTAATTTATTTGCTGACATTACCTATCAGCAATTTTTTTATGGGTTTTGTTGTCTGGTGTGTGAAAGAACACAACAATGGCTAAACCATGTAGGGCGGGGGGACACAAAAGGCTCTGTTCTATTCGTTTGACCGTGGTGGGAATATGGACACGGAAGGCTGTATTAACAAATGTCTTGAGGACATTTAGGCTGGAATAAATTCAACAATGCTAACTAATTTTCCATCAGAATATAGTTTGGTTGAGCCTAGAAACATATAAATAACTAACTCTATTGAAGGCAAATTACTTTTATCTCTGAGAAATCTGGAATGGTTTATGACTGAAGTCAAACTGAAGTTAGTAATCTTTTGGGATTTTGTGTCAAAGTCTTCCGTTGAATATTTCGTTTGACCATTAACTCGAAGAATACGTCTCCAATTTCTATTAGTATTCAGACTGATTATGTCAGGGTAGGTTCGTATCCTTTTGAAGTTATAAACGATTATAAAGGGTTTTATATAAATACTCGACAGATTGGGAAACAAATTCATGAGTACCATCTATCGTACTATTTACTGATCCTCCATCTACCAATTACTAAATAGGTCCATTGATATCTTTTGCAACTACATGCTACATATTATGACAATGCACTAAATAAAACAATATTCTACATTTATGAAGACAACCCTAAAACAAAAATACGTAGATAAATATACTGGGTAGTGTTTGATCAGCACCGTTAGGGAGCCACGGTAAAATGATTGTTTTGTTTTTTAAATACCCCAAACAGTTCAATGGTAAACAACTGATAAACCACACAAGAAAATTCAACTCATAGTACTACAAGATCGAATTCCGTGTGAAATTTTTTTTTTTAAATACTATTATTTCTTCTGAGTAACAATTGTTTGTAAATAATCGATTTGCATACCATGTATTAAATAAGCTAATAATTAGAAATAAAGATAATCCCTATGTAAGATCTTAATCAATGTTCATGTGATAACATTTTAAATGATGATGATGACAGCATGATCAAAACTAGTTGGGCATTAAGAAAAAAAATTGCGAAGATATATAATCCTGTTCATCTTATATATATGTATATATATATATGTATATAATTATTGTGTCATCCACAGACAGCTGTTTCGATGCATTACGATGTGTGACTATAGACTTACCATTATCCCGTCCAGTACCGCGAGGCAGAATTGAAACCTTCACTTCAGAGCTGCAGGCCGATATCCTACCTCTGGACTACGGAACTAAATAGGCAAAAAGGCTAAATTTAAGTGATATATTTCTTTACACAGAAATACCTCATCTACCAGAGTGCTCAATTCCTATGGAAGAGCATTGCAGAAGCTTACAGTGGATGAGTTACCTCACTTGAGTGCTCAACCCTGAATAGAGGAGCATTAATTATTGTGTCATCTACACTCACTCACTTAAAGATATATATATATATATATATATATATATATATATATAAATGATTCCAAGCCAATAATTGGCTTTTTCTGAAGTTGATGCTTAGTTGACTGCACATTGCAGAGAACAAGGAAAATCTTTTTCACTCATGAATCTGGAACGTCATCTGAATTCAAAACTGGAGTGACTAAATTCTCCCATACAAGCACTTTCGCTGTAGCCAAGAACTCTAAAAAAAAACTACGATACCCTCGTGGTATAGGTCCTTTTAAGAAAGAAAACCAGCAATACTGTCAAAACTACTCCTTTTCTGACTACGCCCGCCCCGACTTCGAATTTCCTTTGCAGTATTTGTTAGATGGCAGGTTGAACGAAAAAGCTGGGGAAAAGACAGATTCGCCGTCATCCTTGTCATTCTTGTTAACATGATTTGAAACATTAACAAGAGTTAAAAAAAATGTGAACAAGCAAAGACAATGTTTGACACAATGACGTCATCACCTCGATATTGTTCGCTCTTGAATTAGTTTCCATGGAAGGAAGGAAGAAAGGTGAACATGTAATGGGGTGGAATGAAAAAAAAATAAGGGTTGGGAATTATGTGTCTATGAATAGAAATGAGTGCTTTCGTAATCAAGTGTGTCGGTGTTTTGAAATTCCGGGAGGAGAGGAAAAGAAAGCTTTATGTTTGCAGATATTCAATTATTACTAAGAAAAGGCAGTGGATTTACACAAACTTGAGATCAAGCCACCAATATCCCATCTAGTTTGACTTTTAGATTTACTGAACTTTACTTAGTACAGCACAAGGCCAGGTGAGGATAGACAGCGTTAGAAATATCGTGCTGGGCCAGTCTTCCAAATGGGGGTAGCATGTCTGCCTAGTAGATCAGCATTTTAAACCCTAGATTGTGCCTGTCTTTAAAAAAACGACCGAAGACGCCAGTGTTCCTCTATCTCTCTCTTCTATGTTTCTCTCTCTCTCTCTCTCTCTCTCTCTCTATATATATATATATATATATATATATATATATATATATATATATGTATATATATATATTGAAATAATGGATTCGCTATATTTCCTTATTTGTATACTTACACATTCAAGCATATATGTATATATGTTTGTGTATATATATATACCTATATATCTATATAAACACACACACACACACACACACACACACACACACAAACACACACACACACACACATATATATATATATATATATATATATATGAATGAGGTAATGTCTAGAATTTCTGGGAATTTAACCATTAGAAATTATCATTTAAAATTACACCTAGTTTTCAAGTAGTCCTATTGGGCATTTATACATCGATCCCAACGGTTTTCGAAAAAATCCCACGCTAGATTTGGTTTGAGTGCGCGGTTTAAATTCCATGAACGTTTGGGTAGCACGTTGTATATGAGAAAAGATGAATCGTAATAACGAATAAATGTTTACTTTCTGAATTTTTGAGATGAGCAATTTGGATTATTAAACATCACTCTATTTGAATCAGTGTCCTCATTTTGTATCTTACAGTCACAATGTTCCAGTATCATAATCATGAATTAACTAAGAAGAATTTTATGGTACAAGATATTGTCTTGGATGGACAGCAGAATGACTATCGATCCAAGCCCGTAGAGTGAATGAAGAGTTCGGTTCGAAATTTGCAGAAGTTCAACAAATTTGTCCGGAGAGTACAGTGACGTGAAAGTTTTGAACAGATTAATGTACAGGGCATGTGAGAATTAATTCCCAATCGAAAATAGTATGTAACTTTTGTAAGTATTATTCTGTAATAATTGACCAATGAATAATGAAGTTATTACCAATTTCCAATGGGGAGTTTCTTTTCTCTCACCCTGAATAATAATAAGGAAATATGTTCGGAACGGAGGAAATAAAAGTAGAAGGAGTCAGTGATGGGGAACATAGTACAGGAAGTCCACGGAGAAAAATGAATTTTTCTGAGGGAAGACAACTGTAAAATGAAGGGATTAATATGAATGAAAAATACCAAAGAAAAAAGACCAAAAACTAAGGCGGTGTAGAAATATAAAAGAAATCGTGAAGAAACTGAGTCAAGTACCAGACAACAAATAAATTTTTAAAATTGGAAATAAAAATGAGAGAAAGGAAAAGGGAGAGAAAAAAGGTAAACAAAAATTATTAGCTATAAAAAAAAAACATGAAATAACAAGGTAAAAGTTAACTTGATAAAGGAAAAAAAATCGTATTTGATGTAAGATAAGACGCTGGGACAAAAACATCTTTCTTCAAACAAGCGGGAAGTTTTCGGAAAATACTGGCTGTCTCCCGTTGTAGAAGCTAAAAAATGACTTATCAAAGAGCCTCATCTTCGCGTATTTATTCGGTAGTGGGGGTTTTCAATCGTTTTTTTTTTTTGTTTGTTTGTTTGTTTTCTTTTCTTTTTGTTTACTCAAAAGTGTGTCCTGTTTGCTGTCATATCTGGTGTGTTAAGAGAAGAAATGAATAACAGAAAAAATAATATTGTTGAGAACAGAAAACGTAGCCCCCGATTGAAACTTTACCAGCCCTTGAACGCGAGAAAAAGCAACCGCGACAGAAAAGGTGTCATCATACAAGGTCTGTCTAGAAAGTATTGAACCAATTGATATCAACGAGAGAAATAGCTTACTTATAGAAATTGCGCCTTTCTCCCTTTCAAGTATTCCCTGTTGGACACCACACCCTTCTGTTTTTCAAAACAGTCAGCAAAGTCCCCTTTCGGATGACAAGCGGAATATTGAAATCGTCCAGAGCAGACATAAATATTCGAATCCTTGCAGAAAACCTAACCGTAGGCGAGTTTCAAGCTAGTTTTGCAGAAGGTCTAAATAGGAGGTCAAAACTGTTTTAGTGCTACCTCACTTCAATACCGCTGGCTACAATGCATGTTTCAGCTGCTTAGGGGTCTCATACAGATACACGGAATCAGACCCTCTATTACTACTCGAGGCAGAAAATGAAACAAATATGGAATTGCTACACTTACAGGATGTTCATCCAATGATTTAAATATTTTAATCTAATTTGTTTGAGTTATATTTCATGAAGCCAGCGTGTTCATCTACAAAATAAAACATATTTTTGTCTCATATCTGTGATATCTTCTCTCATTCTTTTTTTTTTTTTTTTTTTTGCTATGAAGTAACAAAGTTGGATGAATGTCCTCTGTATGGTGATTCAATATTTTCCCTATCAGTAGTATTACTTATGCAGCACCCCCTATACTTTTAGTTTGGAATTATATACGATCATCCCACAACGGATACATTTCATCGAATTCAGCTCTGATAATCCGACCAACAACATATTTCTTGTGGACACTGCCTACTACTACTACCACTACTACTACCACTACTACTAGTGCGACCATCGAAGACGACTTCTTCGCGCTACCTATTCCTCGACTAGAACCTTTATATCTGGTGATCAACTGTGTCCACAAGAAATATGCTATGAGTCAAATCATCAGTGTTAAATTCGAAAAAAAGTGTCCTCTGTGGAATTATCATATGTATTTCCTAACTAAAAGAATAGGGGGTGCACACTTAGATAGATGGGAATCTTATCATTATCATAGGGATGAGCTCGAATGCAGACGCCACACTATTATTTTTCATTTACAAATCATTCGGGCATCTTTTGCTTCTTTCAATTTTGCACATTTTAAGGTTACCTTAATCCAATACTTTTGGCTACCGTGCATTGTTTCGGCTACTTGAAGGTTGCACACATATAAGCAGAATCATATTTTACTACCACAGAGAAACAAAAACACCGAATAAAATGCTGATATTCAAGGTAAGTAAATCATCATCTTTTGGCTAATCTGCTCTGTTTTTTGGCTGACATAACAGCGTCTTTTCCTGTACGAGATTTCATTAGTGTTCGAACTAAAGTAAAAGTCAGAATTTCGAATGCTATTACTCAAAGCAAGTCGACCCTTCTTCCTTGGCCCAGTATTATCTTACTATCTCCATTGTCTTCCGTTTTGCCTTATGTCAGACTTAGCCGAATCAAGATCGACAATACTGACTGAGAGCTGTAACCAAGATGATAATGAGAGTGATGTTGGGATCTGTGAAGTGTTTTCAAAACGCCAACAGATCATTTGTACCGGTCGTCTTCTGTGTCATCTACATGGAAAATGTGTTAATTTGATAAATTTGGGAGGGTTTCGTTAAGTGGAAATCCCTGAAGCATTCATGATTCGATAAAAATAAAATATCTGTTTATTTAATTTTGGGATTCGTTCGTGTTACTGAATTCGTGTTTTGCTTGAAATTGTGTCTGCAAGTGAGATTTGTGTGTGTCTCACTGTCGCTGTGTCTGTGTGATTATGTGTTACTCTGGCTAGCAATAAATGTGAATAAATGTGTATAAGATGACTAACAAGATTTCGTGGGCCTACGTGTCTATGTGTGCGAGGGTTGGCATGTATATGAGTTTGTGTGTGCGTGCATGTGTTTTAGTCAGTGTTTGGCGCCTACCTATGTTATTTTGGAAAGAGGAACACATGGCTGTATCCACAATAAATGTGAATACATGTGTATATAATGGTTAACAATATTGTGTATCAGTGCGTATGTGTGTGCATGTGTTTATGTGCTTCTTTGTGAGTTTATGTGTATGTCTGTGCCTCTTTGTTGTATCTATCTGCATTTCTTTGTGTTTTATAGGTGTTAATTTGTGTTCTCAGATGTGTCACTTTGTGTTCTTATATGCGTTTGTGTTCTCATATGTCTTGCTTGGTGTTTTCATATGTGTTTGCATTCTTATATGTGTTACTTTGTATTATTATGTATTACTTTGTGTTCTCATGTGTTATTTTGTGTTCTCATATGTATTTGTGTTCTAATGTGTTACTTTGTGTTCATATGTGTTACTTTGTATTCTTAGATGTGTATGTGTTCTTATGTGTTACTTTGTGTTCTCAGATGTGTCATTTTGTATTCTTATATGCGTTTGTGTTCTCATATGTCTTGCTTGGTGTTTTCATATGTGTTTGCATTCTTATATGTGTTACTTTGTGTTCTCATATGTATTTGTGTTCTTATATATTACTTCGTGTTCTTAGATGTGTTACTTTGTGTTTTTACATGTGTTACTTTGACTACAGGGACGGAATCTCATGTTAGCAATGGAAGTGAATAAACGTGTATAAGCTAAACAACGATTTTGTGCATGTGTGAGTGTGTGTCTGTCAGTGTTTCTCTGTGTGCCTATGTGTGTTACTTTAGCTACAGGAATGCATGCCCCTGTTAGCGATAAATGTGTATAAGATAGCTGACAAGATGGTGTGTGTCCGTTTGTGAGTATGAATCAAAGTGTGTTTATGTGTATCTCTAGCTACGCTCGAGTGGGCACATGTGTGAGCAGTTGGGATTAAATGCGTATAATAAAGAAATCGGGCGCCAAGATTAGAGCAAAGGATAGCAAGCTGGTCTGGCAGATTAATTTGCTAAGGTAGTGAGTTCGATTCTCACCGCCTGTTTGTGGCTTTGTGCTAGACTAAGCTAAGGTTAGTGAAGATTTATAAGGAAACATGTCTGACTGCTCCAGGGTAAAAAAAAAACTCACAAATATCTAACCCAACTGAAGTCCTCTATTGCAACTTTTGTATTATATGCATAATATACTATATCACTGGGTCTTGATTCGAAATCATGCTCAAGAAATGTAAATGTTATACATTGGTTTGGTTTAACATGACAGGTTAGACAAACAGCGGAGAGTGTACACCTCTAAATTTGGGTTGGGCTTGTTCTTATTTCTTTTTACGAGGAAAAAAACGAACTCAACTCCAACTTTTGACAAAAGACTAGATAGATTTTCTGAATGGGCATATGCGTACGTGTTTTTGAGTCTCTGATGGAGTATACGTGTAAATTTGATTGCACGTTCTTATTAGCATGTGTTAGCGATTGTGAATGAATGTCTATAAGAAGAAGAACAAGAAAGTGTGTGATGTGTCTGTGGGTGTCTCTGACTATATATATATATATGTCTCACCTAGACTAAAAGAGAAATTCAACACTTGTTGATTATTGTGAATGAATTATTGGTCGAAAGACAGAACGTGGGTGCGTATGTCTAAGTGTTCGTACGCGTACTTAGTGGGTCTGCGTGTTGATCTGTGTTATTTTACAGACATAGGAATATTTACATGCTACCTGCATGTACGGGAAAAAGATGACACTCATTGAGCGCGTATCGGTATAAGTGCGTACCTTGGTATGCATGCACTTATCTGGGCGTCTTTCTTGGCTTTACAAGGTCTACCCAGAAAGTATCTATCAAATTGAATATCTTGAGAACAGGTTGTGCAGTCTTGATGTAACTTGGCAACCAATCAGAATGGACCTTATTGTGTATACACGGATAAATTCCTCCCCCCCAAGGATACTCAGTCGGTTGTGAGACACCCTCGACAGAGCTTGTATACATTCATCCTCAATGGCCAAGTCTTGCAGCTTTTTTTGCAAAACATTGCATTACATAGGATCATCATTCCCTTAATTCTCCACTTAACATTTGGCACCCCTACGACAACTGGCTTTTTCCTGCTGAAATGTGTGTGTGTGGGGGCGGTACAAATTTTGTGACCCAAATTTATGCTTATGTGTTCAACTCAGATCAGTCTATATATCTAGTGAAAAAAAGCAATCTAAAAAACAAGTGTGAATATGGTTTATTCATATTGGTGGGTAATTTTGCCATGTGCTGGCTTCATCAGACCAATGTGAATAATGACACAAAGCTGGAGTATGTATAACATTTCTTCAGTGTGGTTATAGATTTTCCATTATCCCATCCAGTACCGAGAGGCAGAATTGAAACCTTCATATTAGATAGCCTACCTCTGAACTAAGGAACTGGACAGGCAGTAAGGCTGAATTTAAGCGATATATTTCAAAATTCCCAGAAATCCCTCACCTACCAAAGCGCTCAATTCCTATTGAAAAGCATTGCATACATATATATATATATATATATATATATATAGAGAGAGAGAGAGAGAGAGCAATAAAGAAGGTGTAAAGAAGATGAATAAATGACGAAATATAAAGACACACATAAAAGGAACTATTCGTTTCTCAGTGTGCATAGAAGGAAAGGTAGATAGTTCCAGAATTAGAAGTCACAATGTATGGGGGAGGAAAGGCAGATCCTCGCAAGAAAAAAATGGTCAAGAAAGCAGAAGGAACGGCAGAAAAATGGAGTTAAAAACTGGCGGATAAATAGAGGATGCTGGGAATATTCAGTTCTGTGAAGGATGAAAAGACAAAGAAATTTGAAAAAAAAAATTCATTCGAAAGGAACTCGACAAAGATAGAACTCAATGTAATAAACACACACACACAGAAAAAAATGGAAACAAAGACCAAAAGAAAGGTAATCGTAGAGAGGAAGGGTGTAGATAAATAGTGTAAATAAATAAAAGTAAATAAATAAATGAAGAAGAGTGCAGAAGAAAAGGGATCGAAAAGGATGGAACGTTTTTTTTTTCTATTTTTTATTTCTTAATCTATGAGTTCTGCCACATAACAAAGTAGGGATTTCATTTGACGTCAAAGACATAAGGCAGGGTAGTGGGACAAAAGAAAGAGATGCGGGTGGGTGAGTGACAAGGGAGCTTAGAACTTCAGCTACCCTAACCAACACCGTTACAGTCCGTTGTAAACTAGGTCCCCACCACTCCCCCCAACGTTTCACAGACCAGACCAAAATCCTATGCAGGCCTATAAGATTTGGCACAATTTGGTGGAAAAAAAGCTTGTGTAAAAAAATGCAATGCATAAAACCATCATGAATACAGAGAGAGAGACACACAGATAGAGACACACAGAGAGAATGAGAGAGAGGGAGAGAAAACAACAATATATATATATATATATATATATATATATATATATATATATATATATATATATGTTTGTGTGTGTGTGTGTATGTATGTATGTATGTATGTATGTATGTGGATTATTTGGTTTGGTAAACGTATAAATGAAGAGGTTACTAACATAAATAAAGGCAAAAAAATACACAGGAGAATAAATAATTGTACATGCATATTAAAGGCGAAAGCTATACACGAAGAAAAAAAATAGAAGAAACACTGAACTCGGGTATGGAAAGAAAAGAAATAATTTCAGCAAATATTGCTGGTCGTAATTGGTCAAATTTTGGTGATTACGACAAATGCCGGATGTACAAGAGATCCACGGGAAGGTAGTATTTTTTTTTCCAGACATCAGCGAGTCCGGAAAAACGGCGGGAAAAATAGCGAGCGCGGCATCCTTCAAATACGCTGTTCGTATGTTTTTGCGTCCCTTTCTTTTCTACGTTTCCATCTTCACCGTTTTGCAGTCACTCCTCTCAAAATAATAATAATAATAATAATAATAATAATAATAATGATAATAATAATAATAATAATAATAATAATAATAATAATAATAATAATAATGATAATAATAATAATGAAGATCATGATGATAATAACAAAGATATCCAACGAGAAGAGTGATAATAATACAGCTAATACTTAAAATGACTGCTTTGTTATTATTTTTATGAAGTGCAGTGCTTGTAAGTACGAACTCGAAAAAAAAAAATTATCTAAAATTAGCTTGAATACTGAGGAAAATTGGAGAATCGATAAGACTCGAATTTGCTGAACTTGCGAATTAGTTCGCGAGTCTAGTTTCACAGCCACGGCACCTTGATAGGCGCCCCTGTGACAGAACATGGCTCCGTCTGTCACAGTAGTTGAGCACCCATTGAGAATCGCAGTTGAAACATCAGGTAATTAATATGCCATATGAGCGAACTAGACCTATCGCTACGGCAGGCGCCCATTTGTATCCATTTATTCATGGAGTTCTCTCTGTGTCTATGAGATGATCGAGTCTTTCTTAGTCTGAGGATTTTATCTGGATTATGGTCAATGGATGCTGGGAAAACTCGGCTTTTTCAGAAAAGCGGCCGTCAAAAATGAAGGCAAAGTCTTATGAAAGCCTTCAGATCCTTTTTGCTATTGAAAGAAGGCAAGATCATTCTTGTAACTTCCAAGGAAGACTGAAGAACGATGAAGTGAGTAAGGGGGAGGGGGTATAAACAAAAAAAGAAAATGCAATTGAATAGTGGAAAAAAGCAAAAATTTATCCATGGGGAGAGTCCATAAGGATTGGTAAGCCTGGTGGCGAGCAGAATGATAGAAAGTGAAAAGGTAAAGTGAGAGAGAAGAGGAAGGAAGAGATGAGAAAGATGTGTTGGGGGAGGGGGCAAAGAAATTCCCACGTGAAGGAAAGTAGAGAGAAGGAAAAAGGACGGAGAAAGAAAAGCTGAAAAAAATTGGAATGAAAACGAAACTTCGGACAAAGTAAAATCGACGAAAACCAAAGAAAGAAAAGGGAATGTTCAAATGAATAGAAGAGACAAATTTCGAAGGAAAGAGCAAAAAATAAAGGCTGGATTTAAAATAGTTAAGTGGGTAACGAAAAAAAGAAGGGGAAAATTTAGAGAAAAGGAAAAAAGAAACGGAATGTTTAAATGAAGAAAAACATTTTGAAAATAGAAAGAAAGAAAAATGAAAATGTTCCAATGAACAAAACTATTAACAAAATTAAAATGAACAGGAAATGAAGAAGTAAGAACGAGAAATAAAAAATAATTGAAAAACGAAGAATGAATGAACGAACGAGAAGAAATAAAAGAAAATGACAAAACGAAAGAAAAAATATGCTAATAAATAAAAAATAACTGAAATAAAAGAACCAAGAAAAGATACAGGAAGTTTTTGCCAAAAAAGAAAAAAAAGCGAAAACAAAAGAAAGAGGAAGAAAAGAATGAAATAAACAAATAAAAAAGAGGAGAAGAAAGAAAGTAGACAGAGAGAATTAAAAAAAAAAAAAAGGCTACTGAAAGAAAGGAAGAAAAAAAGCCAAAGAGGAAACAAATACTTCCAGAATGTAAATCACATTAGATGCAAAAGTCAATCTGGAAATAGCTTTTCCTCGGATTGACGTGCACAGAAATCTCCATTTATTTATTTGTTTCTGATTCCAGGATTTTCTTTCTTATGTCAGCCGAAAACAAAGACACAAGTCAGAGAAGTCGGCATTCGCCCTGCCGACAACATATGTTCTAATAGTGAAATGGACATTCATTACTTATACAATCATGTATATAAGTGCCCCTCTCTATCTCTATATCTCTTTCTTTCTCTCTCTCCCTCTCTTTTGTGTCTCTCTCTTTTCTCTACCCCCTTCTCTCTCTCGATACATATATATATGCAATATATAGCATATTCGTTTATTTAGGCATGGGACAATGGTGTGATTGTCCTGTATACGTTGATAGGTCAAAGTAAGTATATATTCATAAGAATGAATATTAGTCGATGTCCATGAAGGCCGTCAACTTATTTCAAAACTCGGACCAAGAACACGTCAGCTAAAATTTCAAAAGAGAATGAAAAATGGAAAAAAAAAAGAATACTTTGATTAAATGTAATGTCATTAAATCGTGCGTGCGGCACGAAACTCTGAATAACTCTCAAACAACAAAGATGATCGACAAATCCAACTGAACATCCATTTTTCTATTTTATGCACATGGTATTTTACGTAAAGTTCCATATAACAACCTTTGTTCACATTGAAACAAAATTGAAATGCCACTTTGTCTTTTGTTTGTTTGTTCTTTTTTTATTTTCTCTAGACTTTACGATATTTACGAGTCAAGTCCCACTCAAGATAATTACTAAGTTTAATTTAGTCTAAGGTTGCCATACGGCCGTATTTTCCCGGACATGCCATCTATTTTTGGTCTCAAAATCATCCGGAAGGAATTTTTTAAATTCTTCAAAAGTCTGGAATATCAACTTTCATGATTTTCTCAGTGAAAAAAAAGCAACAACAATGAATGACGAGAGGGGGGGGGGAGACGCCTGTATGGTAATGTCAATGCAGTAGTTTTAGTGCTAGCATGTAATGCCATTTATTGCTTTTTCTTGTTCTTCAGTGACGTGCATTATTCTTTTCCATTTTGATATTACAGCCATAAATGAAATGTTGAAAGTATATAATTTTTTTTTGTAATAACTTTCTCTCTACACTAGGGCATTTGTTTTTTGTTTTTTTTTCATAATGTTCATATATGGCAACACTAATTTAGTCTGGCACTAGGCGTAATGCTGTGAAATTGTTGGGTCGGAGAGAGAGAGAGAGAGAGGGAGATTGTGTTCTGCTAAGATGTTAAAATTTCAATGTTTATTTCCATCATCGTCAGAGTATTAATTTCAATTCGATACACATAATATTGATTCAGGGAATGTTTATTGTACTAAAGCTTCTTTCATTTTATACGCTCTTGCAAAATAAACAAATTCCGTGTCCGAAGACCAAAGATTTGACGCTCTTTCTCAACACAACAGTTATGCATTAATCCTCTTGACATGCGTGTGCTAAACACAGACAACGGAGATAGGGAAGTACAATGTGTACTGCTGGTGCTGGGAGTAATATGATAATCTAAAAATCAGACTGATACCATCTCCAGAGAACAGACATGGATAAATTTAAGTCGCCCGACTCCTCCAATAGAGCACCCGAATTTAATGATGTCCAAATCAGGAATAGCAACCTGAGGCGAAAATAGCACTCAAAATGCTTTTGACCCGCGCTGTTAATGTGAAAATTCTTCTGGAAGAGACTCGACACAACATTGGAAATTTGCGAGGAGGAAAAGAAAGAACAAAACCAAAGAATAGACACATTTAATTGCTTAATTTTGCAGTTTGGAGCTTTTTGAGAAACAATGGAAATGAACTTAATGGTTAAAATGTCTTCTGTTAAGTGTGGAATGCTTTTTTTTTCATTTTCGAAGTAAAGACGAATATTTTCTTCGTCGGAAAAAAATGCGAACCGGCTACCTCCGACGGGATATATGAAATAATCTATCAATCTATACATTCACTCACCTCTCATTTTTTCACACACACACACACACACACACACACACGCACACACACACACACACACACACACATACACACACACACACATGCACACACTTATGCAAGTATAGATGTGTATATGTGGTATATGTCTTGTAAATCATGAGTACTGAATAGTGAGTTCGATCCCCACATGTTGACCTATAGTTGTGGCCTTATACCAAAACCAAGGCCCGATTACTAAATAAGACAGACAGAGATAGACAGACAGACAGAGAAAGGGAGGGAAAGTGAGTGAGGTGTATGCATTCGAGTCTGTGAGGTGGCATAACCGTTACAAGCATCCATATTGGAATCAGCAAAGAGTCTCAGTGTTAGGTGCATTAATATTGAAGACATTAATCCATTTCGATTAATTGGCCAGGCAAGGGATTTCTCTCAGCTATTGGTATGATGAGCGGGGGTAAGTAAACCCATTGCTCCAAGAAACTTAATGAAGAACCTATCATAGAGCCCCAGCAATCTACTATGTCATGGAGTGATTTTACTTTATTTTGAATATTTGTCAAAAGATGAGAGTCTACTGTTCTGATAAATTTTCGATTGTAGCTAGCCATTTCGGATATCTCAAGATCCTCTTAGGCAGCCTTGTTATAATTTGGCAATCAATCATAGAGGTTTTAATTTTCCCATGAGGTTACTCAATCAGCCAAATGAGTGTGTAGCCTAAGATTGTCGCATTAACAATTGTTGAAAGATATTAGATTTTTGTATGTTAGTTCCTATACAGTCCAAATTTGGGTTTCTGCGATTTCTGGTTGTTCTCAAAGCGATTTCAAACAGTAGACGAGATAACCCATTTGTTGCCAATGGCGGAAATTTCCGCCATAGCAATTTTATAGCAAACTCAATAAAATTTCAATTTTACTGAGATTAAGGGCGGCTCAGTTATCTGTGTTAATCAGGGCTTTATCTTGTAATGGACCAGAGTTTCTATCTTGTAGTGGATAACGATCACACTTGCCACATACTGCAGTCTACGGGCTGAGCTGAAAGTGACAGTCGGTAACGATCTTGGAAGACGACACTGTAGAGGATCTTGAAAAGTAGAAGGGACACTCGGTCAAGTGTAGTCGGTCCCAAGGGGGGTACTTCGGACAGGTTTGAGTCGCCATTATCCTAATTAAGCTATCTTTTCGTTGATAAATGGTTGGATACTGACCAAAAAGCAGTTTCGTTACACAACAAATATTTAGATCTCAACAGAGATATAAGAATCCCTAATACCTCGATCTGTCAACAAATCATACCATCACTGGTTGAAGCTGGATATCGGATGATTTTCCGTGATTTCTGAGTCTCAGAACCTCATATTCTTTTTACCGTATATTCCTGTGTATGAGTCGAGTTTTGACTAAAAAATTACCCATTTTTACTTTTACGGCCTGAAAACAATGAACAATATAATGAAGATGAAATAAATTCATGTTCTGATGTCAGCTGACCAACTACCATGAACAGTGTATTCATAAAAAAGTTGATATTTCTCATGGCAACGTTATAGTTAAATAACAGACGGCTTATATTTGAGTTAATCAATTTTCTTGAATTTTTTTCAATTCAGGACTCGTCTTATACTCAAAGTCGACTTATATTCAAGAATATACGGCATTTTCCAATTCACTAACTAGTTCTACTGATACCATTTCCACTGTTTTCAGCTGCCTTGTGTCATATTCAGTTAAGATAAGTCAAAAAGCTATAAAGATCATATTAGGAGCAATAGATAACAATTTTGGCGTTTGGACACACTTGCTCTTGTAGTGGGTTTGGTTATCAATGTGTACAGCCCCATTATGGCCTTGCTGTTGATTGAATTTAGCAAATATATATGAAATCCTATCTATCTATCTATCTATCTATCTATCTATCTATCTATCTATCTATCAATATATCGATCTCCCCTCTTTCTCTTCCTATCTCTCTCCCTATATATATATATATATATATGTATGTGTGTGTGTGTATGTGTGTGTGTGTATGTGTGTGCATGTGTGTTTTGAATTTAGTTGAGTGACAGGTAGACAATTTGATATTCAGAATAAGCTAACAATAGAGCACGCACTCTAACACACACACACACACATACACACACATATATGTGTGTATGTATATATGTGTGTGTGTGTATTTCGAATGTAGGGCAGTGAGAGGCAGACAAATAGATATACAGATTAAGCAAACAATTCAGCACATGCTCTAACGCACATTCACACACACACACGCACACACACACACACATCTATATATATATATATATATATATATATATATATATATATATATATACATATATATATATATATATATATAAACACGGCGATATATGTCGGTATTTTCTTAGTATGGCACAAGATATGGCAGTTGATAGACATGTAGTGTTGACCAGAGAGACTTCAGTAATAATGGTTCACAAGGTCTCTTCGCTATATATATATACTTACACACATACACATATGCACACACACACACACACGCACACACACACACACACACACATATATATATAGATATATATTTGAAAATATCTCTCCCACCTTCACTGCCTGCGTATGTGCGTGTATGATTTCATATTCATTGTCAAATATGCACAAATTCGAACACTCATTCAGGAATCACATGCATTTCGAGTGGATGAATTTGGTCAAAGCTGAAAAAAAAAGAAGAGATTTTCGGGGTTGGATCTCCTACAGATAAGAAGAAAGATAGAGGGACGCTCTTAAGTGTACAATAATATATCCTTGCATATTGCATTTAATATCTCAATCAAAGTGATATTTCGTATGAGTTCTAAGTAAACATCAATGATTATTTTGATAGATGTAAGCAAATTGGGATTTTCTGAAGGGTGGTGAGGAGACGAGGGCCATGGCTCTTTTCATATTTCGACACATACGGGCATATGTATCTATGTGTGAGTGTGGATAAGCAATCCACATTTTATAGAGAAATTCAGATTTCTTTCCTTTTCTCCCGCCAACCACACCTATTTCATCTTCAACCCAAATGACATCAGACACACTAAAGCATGTCGCCCTCTTCAAAAACGTTTAATAATTTAATCTCTGCTGCTGCTATTTTGTGTACACCAGGACATTCTTCCTTTTTGACTCGTCCCCTCCTCCACCACTAAGATGAAAAAAAAAGTGGGGAGAATAAAAATCTGAAATCGTGCATTTGGTGTTGGGGGTGAGTATGTTTAAGGTAAAGAATGAATGGAAAAAGCAAAATGAATAAAAAGAAAATTTAAAAAAAAACCAACGAAAATACGAAAAGACAGAAGAAAAAAAATCGGAAAATTGGACCGAGTAAGGGAAATGGGAAAATCAGACGATATTTCTTTGACGGATATTTAAAGTAAAGCGAAATTTCCTGGTCCCTTCCTTTTACCTTCCTTATTTAAGATCCAATATTTATTCCTACTCCTTAGTAAAAAAAAAAAAAAGAAAAGAAAAGAGAGAGAGACAAAAAAAAAAAGTAAAATAAAAGATAAAAAAAGAAGATTGTGGTCACGAGAATTTTTTTTTTACTGGGCAAGTTCTTGGGCAAGACAAGATGGCGTTAAAAAGATGCGTTTGAATTTTGAGATGAATTAGCGGCAGTAATGGTGCGCACCCGACTGCCGTAATCATTAAGACTATCATCATTGACGTCAACAACTCTGTAATTATTTGCTGGCCAATCTTGCTGAGTGCCTCCATGTTGTAGCCAGCGTGTTCTTATGTGTGCATATTTCAATGACACCAATAATATCGCACCATTTCTTCTTCTAAAGTAGAAACTCTCTTCTCGTTTCAAACGAGAAGATACTTTATACTTTCTTGTTTTTCTATTTCCTTTTTCTGAGTAAGAAACTTTTTGTAGTTGTTTTGTTGTCATCATTATTATTATTATTATTATTATTATTATTATTATTATTATTATTATTATTATTATTATTATTATTATTATTATTATTATTATTATCATTATTATTATTCCTTTGCATGTTTATACAAGATATCTGGTGATCCTCGCTGGAGACTGGGTGACAGCATCCCTCTCAGTATCCCTGTAACCTTCATCAATGCTGTAATTTGGACTGTCTCAATTCATCTCTAAATTTTCAAGCTATCCAATCTTGATTCCAGTCTTTTTGGCACAGTTTGCCGGTTATCAGGAGTGCAATCTTTACTTTCCAGTTTTCTCAGTTTTCGTACAAGGCCCGGGTATCTTTATTATATTTCGCTTTACCTTCATGCTCCTCTTTTGGTTTACTTGTACAGTCAGGACCACAATCGGATAGGTCCTCTTTTTTTTGTTCATGACTAACCGATCCAGAATTATCGCTTGGATAAAGTGGTTGATCTGGACGTCAAAATCTCAGAGAATCTTTTTTCTATTTATTTTCTATGAAAGCCCCAGGTTTTCACAATAGCATTAGATTACAATGTCGAACAAATTCGTTTGCACGATTCACAGTGTATCACTGTAGCTTTTCTTTCATGTCTGTTTTTGCATTCTCTTTGGATCAACATCCTTTATTCTCGTATGATGTGGTTCAAAGTCTCAATATCCTCTTCACATCTATACTAGTTGAGTTTTTACACCACTAGTATCGGGTGACTTTCAGTAGAAATCAAATGAAAGAAAATCTTATCGGTACTCCAGCACTCTCCTCGGTATTCTAGCTGACTTTTTACAAATTCTGTCGTTCGGATGTTCACTAAGTGAAAAAAAAAGGATCTTCTGATTTTTTTCAAGGCTCGTCGTATCTATTTCGAGTTTGCCTATTATGATGGGTACAATTGTTAACTTCAGGATGCATATCTTCCTAAAGTTCTCTCTTGTAAGATCAAAATATTTTTCAAGCTTCCCACTTTCAATTTTGCTCTATGATCTGCTGAACAGCGGCATTTATTATCTCAATAGGCTTGTTATCTTTTTCCAGATATTTAGAAACAGTTTTTAGATTTGATTAGGTGTCCTGTCTGAAATTCAAAGTCCAGTAGAATTTTAATTCTTCCATTTTTCTTGGACAGCTTCTGGTTTATGCATGCACTATTGACTTACATGGTAAAATCCAAGATACAAGGTACAATTTTCACAGGATCATCTTTAAAACTCACTCATGTATATTTTAAGTTAATTGGCTACATAGTCCTAATTAATGATTAACTATTACATCTTCATCTTAACTTAAGCAATGTCTACTATTTCTGTAAATCTTGACCAAAAAGTTCTTATAGTATTGTTCTGGGCCGCCATTAATAGGGATTTGATTTCTCTTTTCACACGTTCTTTCCTCTCCATGTCATCTATTCTTCAATTCTGTTTGTCTCTCGAAACGCCCTTTGAGGTTTTATCGTCCATTGATATATCTCATATCGATTTCCTGGCTATCATAATTGATGTTTTATAGATATGTTCATGGTACTCAGATCCTCTGATAGCCAAGTCAATAAAATCCTGAACTTTACTGAGGCCCCTTATTCCTTACCCTTTCCCATTCTGTCAACTGCCATCCGTAGTGTTTAAGGCATCAGGCAAAGCAGTCAACTATCTTTCTCTTTGATCCAAATTTCTCGGTCATTCTGCTGTCGAGTTTAAGAAGGGTCCCAAGTATCTATTTTAATTTTCCTCTGTTCAATCTCAAAAGGTCTTCGAAATTATCTGCCCTCTTCTAGGTACACGTTTATACTGGTTTTCTCGATTTTAGCTGGTTTGGTTACTTTTACATTCTTTCTTTTTCTCTTTTTTCTTCAAATCTTTTTCTTTTGAGATTTCTTTTGTTCTAGCTTAGTCTTTGTTTTATTTTTATTTTTCTCACTTCTCCTATTTTCTCTTTTTTTCTTCTTTTTTTTCTTTTCCTCCTTGCCTGTTCATTTCTTTCTTTCAGTCTCAATTTAATTCCTGTTTTTTTTAAATCTTTCTTCGTGTTGGCTTACTTCTTTCTTTGCTTCTCCTTTCTTCGTCTACTCTTAGTTCAAGTTAGAGCGTCCTCTTTTCTTTAGTTCTATATTCACTACAGTTTTCTTTCTATTTTTTTTACAAGCTCATTTGTCTTATTTTGTCTTTCTTTCTTTCTTTCTTTCTTTCTTTTTTTCTTTCTTTCTTTCGCTCTTTCCCGTGCAATCTCATGCTTTGTTTGTTTCTCTCTTTCTCCTCTCCTCTCTCTTCCTTGCTCGCCTTATTCTTACATTCCTTCAATCAAACATTTTAAAAACAGATTTTCAGCACAGTAGTATCTCAACATGAAAATAACTTAATTGCCCGTATACTTCTTATTCATTTATTATGTCATCATTTTACCATTATTGAAAAACCATGAAATTAACTCCCTTAGACCCTCTTTTGGGGTCGGTTTTCAAAAACAAATTTGTTGAAAAGCACTTCCCGGGGATCAAATCTGTACTGAGGATGCCACAGATTTATACCAAGTATTATTTGTGGTGAGCGAGTATGTACAAACTTTTGGTGAATTATGATAAGATAAGAGAGAACATCGAAAAATATGGTTCCTAAAGGTAACAATTGTATCCATCATAATCAGTGACTTCGGAATAGATACGAAGAGCTTTGCAAAAAATTAGAAAGTCTTTTTTTTCTTACTTCGAAAACCTCCGTTTCGAATGGATTTTCTTTCATCTGATTTCCACAGAAAGCCACCCATTGAAAAAAGATGAGACTTTGAAGCACATTATGTATCGATGCAGTAAGCTGATCCAGAAAGGACACACACACACACACACACACACACACACACACACACACACACACACACAAAAAAAAAAAAAAACAACAGAGTAGGTCCAGTCATCTTCATCATGGCTGTTTCTGTCCCAAACATTCAGTTAAAGAATTGTTTGGCCCTCCCCGCGATTATAGCTTCGCTGCTCTTTTGTTTGTCTCCCCTACAGATGGTTTTTAGATCTGAGCAGTGAAGATTCTTGCACGAAGACTTAGACTGAAACGATATAATACCAATCAAAACAGCACCAAGGGTCTTGGATCAATCGTAAACTTGGTACGTATATGTAATTGCTCCGACTGATTATTTCTAGATTTGGTTGTTGTTGAAGATTTTTCAAAATGTCCCGCCCAGTTCATATAAATACAACAATAGTGACCTTCATGCTCTTTTTCTTAGGAGACATACATTAAGTAATCATTATACACTGTGCAATGAATATTGTTAAGGCTAAAACTGAATACCTAAATCAAAACCAATTTCCAATGTTTGTTTCGCCAAATCCATACAAAGGAATGTACCTGCTACACGCAGAAAAGAAAATGAGTAATAATGTTTGATGGATCGCACATTGAAATTGAAGCCCTTGGGACCATTGGAAATTGGCTTGACACCAGTGATTGAACATTTTCTACCAATGCTGGTATTGCTACAGGTGGGGAAGCTGATTCTCCTTTGAAGGTTGAACAAATAAACCCGGACTAGAGTGCCCACAACTACTTCTATCTTTATACTCCAGTACCATGCATATGACTGATGAACAGCTACTGTCTGAGGTGAGGATTTTCAAGAGAAAAGAGGTTTACAGGACTTATGAAGATCAAATGATTTCATCATGAGTGGGAGATATCAAACGTTTCATTGAACTTTTCTCACATGATGAAGCAGACACGAGGATATCACTACATCGTTTTGATGTTGCACATGAAGCAACAACGCATAGATGCAATGGTCCTCATCGAGACAAACCTATATGATATCCCAGCAAATGAAGTTTGGATATCATTTACTACAGGGAAGTATCACAGATACATTGTATCGAACATAGTTGCTGCTGGATTGGGTCAATGAAAGAGTTCAGCAATAGTATTGTTTCGTTTATTTTCAAGGAGTGATAAAAGGAGAACATGAGATACATGGACTGTATTTACAGATGCCTCTGATATATTTCCTGTGACTGACAGATGAGAAATATGTTACTCTTATGTACGACGGGAGATATGGTAACTGATGCAAGACTGGATCTCTTTCCAGGAAAGTCCACCAACACAAGTGGCTCATCAACAGCGTATCCCAAGATCAGTCTACCAAGAAGGACCTGTATGAGGGCAAGTGATGCAGAAAGAGCTCAGCTATGTCCCACTTATTTGGGCTGGACTGAAGTATGGCAAGTGGAAACCAATGAGAACAACTATCGGACAAGTTCAAGACACATACTATGAGCCGATACATTGCAATCGAAAAAGACTTGAATAGGCGTGTGCAAGTGTTGCGATTTGAGTCTCCGTTGCACAGCCTTCTGCAACAGTGACATATCTGTTTTCAGTACTAACTACACGTGAATACTAAAGCTGTTAATTGTTTTTGGAATTTATGATATATACATAGATGTTCAGCCTTATCATGTAGGGAGAGTAGTTGAATTGATTGTACTATAAACTACGATATAATAGTTATGGCCTGTATTAGTTTTAATGGATATGATTAATAATTGAACGAACTTAGCCATCAAAAAGGGCAAATTTTGAAGACAACTCATATCAAAATCTCGAACTATAACAACCACAAAGATGATAGTCCAAAACATTGATCTCAATGCAATTGAAGAATTCTCTGTGACTCTGTGTGTTTGTAGCTGTGTGTTTATACACTGCAATCATTTGGCAACTGGCTATTGTACGAAGCTGACATTCGCCAGATATATTTATCACTAGATCGTTCTAGGTCAAGTTTGTGGGGTTTTTTTTGCAGGGGCTAGGATTAGCGGTTCTCAAAAAATCTAATGCACCACGATTACTCGACAAATGACCAATTTACGAGGTTAATATTCACGAGATATATATTAGACAGCACATGGGTAGCGCATTGAAGAGTTTTAAGTTGTTTGCATCAGTGGTTCTCGAGGAATTTAAATAAATGATCGAAAAATTGAAAATTATAGATCTTTTATTATAGTTTCTAATAATCACCTCCTTTGAATTCAGCTCTTTAAAAAAGTCTAAATTTAGATATAGAATATTTGAATTAGCCACACTAATCAAAAGTAACCGAAAACTTCGCAGTCGTAGTTTCGTATGGAGAATGGAAAATTATTTTACTTTACAATTATGGCAGGGAGCTCCATGCACAAAAGTCCGACCTCTTCCAAATATGCTACTTTGAAACGGGCACTACCCAAGTAACGAGGCGATGTGTGGGATGACTGTATCCCGACGGATGACTGGTACTATAAAAAATATTCGCATTACTACGGAAATAACATTCTTTTCCGATTTGCCCACCAAAGTACGCCTTCTCTTATATGATGTTCTTAAATCTGATGCAATAATATTTATTTACCTAGTTTGACACAAGTACACAACAGAAGGGTTCCCAATGTGGATTGATCTCACTACACTCGCAAACTTGTTTAGATAATTAAGTTGCTAACCAACGCTCCAAGGCAAAATCACTGACACAGTTTTTGTGCGAAAGTAAAAAGCAGAGTATCTACCATAATATTGAAAACTAATATTCATATCAATAAGCTTAGTTTGGCCTAGCATTGAAAAAAA
Organism: Thysanoteuthis rhombus; assembly: GCA_963457665.1. Taxonomy (NCBI): domain Eukaryota; kingdom Metazoa; phylum Mollusca; class Cephalopoda; order Oegopsida; family Thysanoteuthidae; genus Thysanoteuthis; species Thysanoteuthis major. The sequence goes on from OY735210.1 coordinate 8,626,575, forward strand.
GGCGTTGGAAGATTGTGTCACGCCAATTTTCTTAGTTGGTAAAACCTACCTTGGAAATTAGAAATCTAAATTCTACTTTTTACATTAGATGGAACGTTGACCATTGGCGTTGTTTTAGAAAATGCAGCAATCACATCCACGTTGTTGGCCCTTCCTAGACTTTACATCGATTCGAACCACAGGGTGGGTATGAATGTATGAATGCACCCGTACTGAATTGTAATGGTTTTATTGGCGTGTGGTTGGGTGTGTGAGGAGAGAGAGGAATTAGGCTATTATTAGTGAAAGTGTTTTATGGAAAATTAAAAGGGCCATATTCTTTTGGATAGAACAGAGATACATTAGTAAATTAATTCTCTTCGGCGGGAGACATAACTGATTTTTACGTAACTATCTTTCATAATGTGGAGCACATCGATGCTTTAATAAAAAATGGGTTTACATCCAGGTTATGCAGCTACAACGACCACGACGACTATTACTATAAACTGAAACCTTCCAGAGAAGAACAACAACGACAA
>OY735210.1:8629595-8649595 GCA_963457665.1 Thysanoteuthis rhombus
CTTATGCAACCAGACGTTTATAAACACATTAAAATTACGTGTGGCGTCCTTATGAACTTACAAAAAATCTGCATTATATATATATATATATATATATATATATATATATATATATATATATATATATATATATATATATATATGTATGAGTTCGTACATACACATGTATGTATATTTGAGATTTTATTCATTTCTCTATGATTCATGGCAATACTTTCTTTAAAATCTGAATGTTTTGAATTCATTATTTACATACATTTAATCCTATCATGTTTAATAATGAGAATTATCATTATTATCATTGAGTGGCTGGTAGCCTTCAGTAGAGATGAAGTGACAACAAGTCCCCTCAATACTCCAGGACTTCTTAGTATTACGTCTGACTTAAGTGGTGCTGTCGTCTTGATGGTCTCGTTACATCCACGGATTTCTAGTTTCCCCAATCGTTTCCCTAAATCTCTTGGGTTCTTTGCTTGGGCCCCGACCACAATTGGCCCTTATGTCACCCTCATATTCCACAACCCGTTCAGCTCTCTGGCAAGATACAGATAATTATGGAGCTTTCCACTCTCTTTCGGTCGTACCCTGTTGTCTGCGGGGACAACATCCATTACTTGACACGTTTTTTTTTCTTTTTTGGTCATTGCTTCCTACCACTAGATTTAGTCTCTTGGCCCGTACAGGGTAATCCGTTTGAATCTCGAAAACCCTGAGAACTTTGTGTCCTTCATCGTCTAAGACATTCTGGTCTGTGTATTTACTATTGGTTTGTATGGTCGAACCTCAGTCACTTGCATAGTTCCCAGGGGATTACCCAACCCCCCTGTGATATCTATTGTTGATTTTTCTCTTGGGTAGTTTACTATATTCATTTACTATATGGTCGATTTTTTTGTCTTTATTTCAACATTAAATACAATAGCTGTTTTCCTGTCTCGTTTATCTTAGCCTCCATATAGTTAGTTTTTCTTGGCCCCTCTTCTTGGCATTTCAGTTTATCTCTTTAGGTTTCGTTTGCGAAGCCATGTCCATGTCAATGGATCCTTAAAACCTCAGGTTTGGCTCCAGAAGTCTTTCTCCCTACTTATATATCCTTGTTTTTGCACTCCCTACTTATCCGGTACCCTGTTAGTTCCATTGCTGTATCTGGCAGCTTAGATTATATTTCCCTACCCTTTCTAATACAATCTTGAGATGCAGTACGCCAAACTCAAGAAGAAACATGTATGGTCCTTTCATTGAAGAGTCAACGCAATCTTCAAAAGTAATTAGACCTCATTCTTCCCCCTTTTCTTTTCGCATACAGTCTGTCAACATCGTCTCTGGTGCAATGCTTTATGACCTGTCATTAACCTTTCTTGATATGTAGTCCAGTCTCCTGAGTTCTTCTCTTGTCCATCTTAAAAAGGGTCCAGAGTATCTAACGATGGAAACTGCCCAGGTATTCATTCATTTGATCACATTTCTATTGCATAGTTTGGTTCTTCAAGTAGTTTTCTCGTTCCGTTGAGATATTCTTTGTTTACATTTCCCTTCATCTCTGTTTAATTGTGTCTGTTTCTAAAACATCAGAGTATTTGTAGTTTTATTTCTCGTTGAGTTCTCTGCGATGTCAGCGTTGTGCATCCCTTTCAAATGCTTTGGCTAAAGATCTTGATTGTTGGTTTTGGGGTTTCCAGTTCCTTCCTGCTTCCAGCAAAACTTTTTAGATTGCCGATATACATGAGATGCTTCATATTTTCTTCGATTTTGTGGATCTGTATCCTCCGTTGTATTGTCGTAACATATAGCTAAGTGGTATAAGGGTAGTAGGGATAAAGAGTCTCCTTTGATAATACCTTTTCTTATTTTGACCTCAGTTAGGTGATCCCTCCCTGTTGCTAGTTTCTCTTTCCTTTCAATCTATCTATGAGTTGGCTAGAATCCTTTTTCTTGCCTTTAGTATCATCTGCTTGTTAAATGGCAGATTACTCGGACTACGTTTTCTCACCTGGCATCCTTTCTGTTCCCTTGAGAAGAGTCCCCGGCTTTTCAACGAATTCCAATAGCAATCTTCACAGTTTGGATTTTCCATATCATAGGTATGCATGATATTGGTCTGTAGTTATTTTGAATAGGATCTTTGGGAGGTCTTTCTGGATCAGGGTAGTTTTACCCTCCTTCATCCATTTAGTGATTTTTTGCTTCCTTCAGGCACTTGCTTGGCTGTTGTGTCAGTGTCTTATGTAAAACCGTGAACCTTTTAAACCTAAATCCTGTAGATGCCATCGTTGCCTGGTCCTTATTCGATCACTTATAAATCGTTTTTCATGTTTATAAACTAACCTCCTTTCCATTGTGTTATTTTTCTCTGTTCCTAGAGGTTGATCCAGAATTGTTTAAGTCTGGTGATATTGGGTTATTTCTGCTCCATCTCCTCTTTTCTCTTTTACCTGTCGGTAAAACCTGCCCTCGTTATTTGGGAATATTCTGTTTTTATCGTACTGCTGGACTCTACATCTCTTTAGTCTACCTTCTCTTGCCGGGATTTCATACAATTTGGTTGCATTTTTGCAGTGACTGGTCTCCTTCAGTCACCTTGTACCTATTCAGTCAATATGTATTTCATTGTTTTTCTCGTAGCTTTTTAACCTGCTACTTAAGTCCCATCTCTCAGTTTGCATTTGTATCCTTGTTTCTTTTTAGCCACCTTTCTATGCCCCAAGTTCCTCACTAAGTAGCCCTCTTCGGTCCTGCATGTCTTAGAAACTTCAGATCGACGATGTTGCCTACATGTTTATGTTTCAGAAGCTTATTAACTTTCTTGGTTTCTAATTTTACATTTTTCCGTCCTTGATTTCTTAGTTGGGGTAATTATGTCATAATTTTCTTTATCGTATCTATGATATCATTTCTTCCTCCCTAAACATCCATGGTAGCAAGGGATTGTATGGTTCTCCACTTTCCCAACCCCTTAATTCTCTCTGTCGACTACCTGCAGGAAGTTCAGGCAAACCATTCTCTCTTCCACCTACAACTTTGTATACCTTTGCACCAACAACTATACTTGTATATCCTCTTCTGTACCCCCTTTATGTATATTTTTATTTTCGAAGTTCTAGGTCGGAAAACCTCCTGCTTTTCAATATTGGCTTTGCTTGATCAGCAAGTATTTGGCTTGTTGCTGGGAACTTCGAAGTTCTCTTCCATATTTTAAATCAACTCTTTCTGCAGTCCCTTTGAATTGGGTCAGGTTCGTGATAACAGTGGAGAACCATTTTGATGTCATCTCTATTCGATTTCTTCCGGCCACCAGTTACATTAGCACAGGTTCCCTACTAAAGGTAATAAAAGGAATACCCGTTATTATTATTATTATTATTATTATTTTTTTTTTTATTTTTTTTTTTTTCAGAATCTCACACCAGTTGCCTAGTGGTAACCGCTGGAGTTTGAGTGACAGCAAGTCTCCTCAAGTCTCCAGCCCTCCTCTCCTAGTACTCATAGGTCGCAGTAATTCTACGATTTACAGTTTCACACCGGTTGCCCAGTGGTTATCGCTGAAGGCTGAGTGACAATAAGTCTCCTCAGGTCCTCGGCTAACGTCTCCTCCCTCTTTCGCATATCATGACAGAGCTACTATTCGTTGCAGTACTTATATCTCTAGCACCTTCCTCAGTATCCGTGCAGTTCCAAGTAGCGCTGTGGTCTGTACGGTCTCTATCCTCCCCCTAATCCCGATCTCCTCCAGTCTCTCCCTCAGCGTTTGGGGGACAGTTCCTAGTGCTCCCACTATGACCGGTACTACCCTGGTTTTCATGTTCCACATTTTCCTTAACTCCCTTGCTAGGTCCTGGTATTTTTCCCTTTTTTCACCCTCCTTCTTTTTTACTCTATGGTCTGCAGGCACAGCAACGTCTACTATTTGGCAGGCCTTCCTTTTTTTGTCTACTATTACTAAATCCGGCCTTCTTGCCTGGATGAGGTGGTCAGTTTGGATGTCAAAGTCCCACAGTAGTTTGTGGTTGTCATTCTCCAAAACTGCCTCTGGCTTGTGCTGATACCACTTTTCCCCATGGTTGAATCCCATTTGTTTACTTAGTTCCCAGTGTATCATCGTTGCTACTCTATCGTGTCTGTGCTTATACTCCTTCTGGGCGAGCTGACTACATTCACTAGTTATGTGGTTTACTGTCTCATCTCTTTCACCGCACATGCGGCATTTGCTGTTTGTCTGTATTTCACACCAGTTGCCGGGTGGTTACCACTGGAGGTTGAGTGACAGCAAGTCTCCCGAAGTCTCTAGCCCTCCTCTCCACACTCTTATAGTCCACAGCAATACTGTGGTTTACAGTTTCATACCAGTTGCCCAGTGGTCATCGCTGAAGGCTGAGCGACAGTAAGTCTCCTCAGGTCTTCTGCCCATATCTCATTTCTCCCACATCTATCACAGCAGTGCTGTGGTTCGTACATACGCTACCATTCGGGTGTTTTTTTCTCCTTCCTCCTCTGTTAGGCCACTCCGAACAGTTGAAGTCGTAGATCTTATATTTCTATCACTTTCCACAGTATTCGTGCAGTTCCCAGGGGTCTTTCAATCTCACCCTCAGCGTATTTGGCACAGTTCCGAGTGCAACTATTATTACAGGTACTACCCTGACTTTCATGTTCCACACCGTCAGTTCTCTTGCCAGATCCTGTTTTTTTTTTCCAGTTTTTCACTCTCTTTCCTATTTACTCTTTGATCTGTAGGCTGCTACTAATTCTCTCCCTTATCCCATATCACTGTATATTAGAGACAAAAAAACAGGAGTCAGAGATATCATAGAATCCATTGGAAAACTCAAATGGCTCTGGGCTGGTCATGTTGCAAAAATGTCATAAAATCGATGGACATCATGTTACACAATGTGGATCCCCAGGTATCATATGCGAAACTGTGGCTGGCAAAATGCAAGATTGCTTGACGAGATGAACAAGTTCAGAAAGTATTCGCTCCGCGATGCCCATAATAAAGAGGTCTGTTGATTCCTGGAGAAAGTGTATGTCATGATACGGACGCTAATAGGCTGATGATGATGGATGAATAGATCTATCTTTATTTCAAAGGAACATGGATGAGTTTCAGATGCGAAAATTTTCCTAAACTATCCCACTTTTTCCCCTTTTCACTCTTTCCATCGTCTTATTGAATTACCCAACCTTTTCTACCCTCTCTCTTTCCTATCTGTTCAGTAAACAATCTTTCTTTTCCCCTCACTTTCTTTCTGAATAAGATAGGAAATATTTTGAATGGAATACGTAAAATAGCAATTCACTTAATTCATGGTAATAAAATAAGTAGTGCTTGAGAGAAGTATTGTTTTAAATCCATATAATTCATATTAATGAAATAATATTTTTAATAAAATAAGTGATATCTTTATTTATTTAATTTATAGCTTGAAAGGTTATAGATTTTTATGAAAAAAAAAACAAAAACAATACTCTGGTTAACGAGACCAAATCTTAACCTAGATATTTCACAAACTCGTAATTTCGTAATGTACCAAAGGAAAGAACGCCTCGAGTCTACTTTGTGGTCTGCAGATACAACCACTTCTATCATTTGGCTAGCGGTCTTTTCTTTGTGTACAACTGCCATATCTGTACTTTTTGAATGGTATGGTCGGTTTGAACGTTGGAGTTCCAAGGTGGTTTATGGCTTTTGCTTTCCAGGACAGTATCTTCTTTGTGCTGGTATAAATGTTGTCTTCAAGGCCGAATTCCAGTCGTTTGCACATTTCCCAGTGTATGACTGTCGCTACTCAGCCTTATCTGTCCTTTTGGGCTAGTTTGCTACATTCACTGGTTATTTGGCTCATTGTCTCACTCCTTCTTCCACGGTGGCAGCATTTGCTCTCTTTCTGCGTTCTGTCGATCTTAGTCTTTGCGTAGTTTATCCTGATGCCTTTGTTTTGTGCAGATATGGTGATGGATTAAGTTTCTTTCTACAGATGTCCATCGCGTGGCCATGTCCATGATCTTTTGTTCACATTTTTTTTCTGTCTTTTGAATTTTTCCTTGTAATTTCTTTTTTGTTCCCATTTTTCTTTTCTTGTTTCCATTACTACATGGTTCCTTTTCATTCCTCTTCATGATATCTCAAGGCTTTACTAGCAATTGCTTTTCCAATCCCATTTCGGCCATTTGGTCACAGTCTTCAAAGATGATGAGTCATCTGCTGCCTTCTATTCTCTTCATATTCAATCTATCTGTGTCATTTCTGGGGTGTATAGCCTTGTGCATCATCACAAGTTTCCCTGGTTCGTATTATTATTATTATTATTATTATTATTATTAGCAATCTCATACCAGTTGCCTGGTGGTTACCACTGGAGGTTGAGTGACAGCAAGTCTATGCAAGTCTCCAGCCCTCCTTTCCACGTTCTCATAGACCACAGCAATACATTAGTTTACTGTTTCACACCAGTTGTCTGGTGGTCATTGCCAAAGGCTAAGCGACTGTAGGTCTCCTCAGGTCTTCAGCCAGCATCTCTTCTCTCTTTGCCTATCATGCCAGTGCTGCGATTCACATTTCTGCTTTCGTTTCTCTTCCTCTGTTAGGCCACTGCAAACAATTAGTGTTGCAGTTTTTATATTTCTAGCACTTTCCTCAGTATCCGTGCAGTTCCTAGCAGTGCTGTGATCTGTACAGTCTCAATCCTTCTTTTTATCCTGAGCTCCTCCAATCTCGCCCACCGTGTCTTTGGGACAGTTCCTGGTGCGTCCATTATTACTGGTACTACCCTGACTTTCATGTTCCAAAACTTCTTTTGTTCTCTTTTTAGACCTTAGTATTTTTTATTATTTGGCAGGTTTTTCTCTTATTGACTACGATTACCAAGTCCAGTCTTCTTGCCTGGATGAGGTGGTTGGTTCGGATGTCAAAGTCCCAGAGAAATTTGTGGTTTCCATTCTTCGGGGCTGTCTCCGGTTTGTGCTGGTACCACTTTTCCCTATGGTTAAATCCTATTCGTTTACTCAGTTCCCAGTGTATCACTGTTGCTACTGTATCGTGAATATGTTTATACTCCTTCTGGGCGAGTTGACTACATTCACTAGTTTACGGCCTCATCTCTTTCATAACATAGGCGGCACTTGCTGTCTGTGTTCCGTCGATTTTTGTTTAGATATAGTTTGTTCCGATGCATTTGTTTTGGAGCTGTCATGATGAGCGATTCTGTTTCTCTCCTCAGGTTTCTTTTTAGTAGCCATGTTCATGATCTTTCGTCTGCCACATCCTGTATCCGTCTTTTAAATTCTCCGTATAATAATAATAATTATTATTATCATTATTATCATTGTTACTATTATTATCATTATTATCATTAATAAACCATCGTTGAATCACAACCAGCAAAGTGTGCTTCAGATTCTTCTCCCCCTGAGAGTGGATGTTCCTGTTCGTGTCCTCGAACGCCCCAGGTCACATTTAACAAAAAAAAAAATGCTTTCTGAATCTACGGACCAATTTCAGATAATTTTAGATAAAAGATTTCTCAAAGACAATTTTAGATGATTTTAGTCAAAGATCTATTTTCTTATGATATTTTTACATAAATTTTTAGAACACACGCAGGCTACGGTGATTCATTCATGCATAATAGGCATATTTTAAAAACAATATCAGTTCTGTTGCCACTTGTGACTTTTAATGGTTGTCAAGTGACAACTAGTCTATTACAACCATAGCACTCATTTTTCGCAGAATCCTTACCGGTTTCGACATTGCTATGTTCTGAATCAATTGTTCTTTTACTTTCTCGCGAGACTTTTGGAAAATACCCTTGTGGTTATTGATATGTCTGTGACTGTTTTTTATTTCATTTTACTGAGTTTTTACATCAGTAGTATCCGCTAGATTATACTGAAAAATAAGTGACAGCAAGTGTCAGCACCGTCTTCAGTATTCTAATAGCTTTCGGTATTGTTGTTTACTAGATTTGCAGTTCATCCAGCTTTCTTACTATGCTACAAAGGAGATAGCAAACAAGTACAAATACCATTTTTGATAGTATATACTCGATTCCTTAAACATTACTATGACTCTCTCACTCTCTCTAATTCACCCCTCTCTCCGTTTGACTTGAGAGAGTAGGGGTGAACGATGATAATGTTAGTGAGACTGGTGAGAGGAAAAGGAGCAAAAGTTAAGCCAGCGATTGAGAGTGCTTGACCACAACGGTCATGAGGTGAGGCACAAGCTAAGTTAACCTGCAACAACCACCACCGGTGACAAGTGAGGTAGTTCTGCCCAACCACGGAGGATGCAAGGAGAGGAGGAAAGAAAGGAAGAAAGAAGCAACAGTGGAAAAGAAAGAAGAAATAGAAGAGAGCAGACACAGACGGAAGTTTGCACTAGCAGCACAGAAGCGAGAATTGCAACCGTAAGCAGTTTCATGTTGTTATTGTACTCGAAAGACAACGCACGATTGGCAGTCTTCTCTGTTGGGCCTGCTTCCACTTATTCAAACCCATTTTTTGGTTTCACTTGCTTACTTACTACTGCCAATTGCAGGACCTCCACCCATCCCAGGGCGCCCAGGATACAAGGCCGTAACTGAGAGAGCCAACAACCACACAGCCTCTTTCTTATGTTTTGCTGCTTTTTTTAATTAATTTGGTAAGTGAACACCAAAAATCTAGCTTTATCTTACTCCTACAACATTTGCTAATCAACTAATCAATGATTCGATTCACTGACTCGGCCCGCCATTACTATCTATATTAGTAACAGAAGTATGTGACATTTTTGTGTATTTTCAAAAGGTCATTGATTCATTTTGTTTTTAGCAGGCCGCCAATGACTATCTGTGTGCCATTGTAACATTATATCTTAAGTACTTGCTAATATGTCTTTTTTTAAAAACTTGTGATGTCAGGTTCAATATGCCAAAGGGGAAAGGAGGTACTCGAACGGGACCAAGAGAATGGGGTCACAGCAAGAGGAAGACGATGCCCGTGCAGAGAATACTATAGATTTCCGTCGCTATCAGCAGAACTAACGTCAAGATGAAGATTTCAGGGAACAAGAGCAGGTAAGACATCATGTCAGAGGGAGAGGAGAAAAAGAAAGTGATGTAGGGACAATTGGCTGTGGAATTCTCAGAAGCAGGAGTAATGCATACAAATAGTAAGTGTGCCAGGGATCCGGCAACAAAACGGAGGGATAAACACCACACACTGAAACAAGGCTCGCCTGTAGACAAGGGCGTCATGAGACCAGTTACAGGAACAGACAAGTAGGAGACCAAGGAGTATCTTTATAGTAACAGGGAGAACAGTTGCAGTAAACCAAAGGAGTGGAAGAATAGATTTAAGTTAAACCAGAAAGCAAGGTGCATCGGCTGTATATGGAATTTGACAAGACCATCATTGACAAAATTCAGCATCGAAAAGAGATGACCAGGCACAGTTATGGAAGGATTTGAAACGTCTCAGCGAAGGAACATTCCGTGGGGCTGACTGAAAAGGATGGAAGTGTTTGCAATGTCGATCTCCTCTCACTAACTGAACAATGTGATTCCCTCAGGGAATGGAATGATGATATGCGCCCTTAAAAAACGTCATTGTTAAGACCGAAAACAATTGCAGATCAGAGGCAAGCTGCGGGGCTTTTGACAGGGTGGTCCTCAGCAGCATCATGATTTGTAATGGAGTTTCAAAGTTTCATCCCACAAACAGCCTTAGGGCAAACGCTGAACTGACAAATGGGGCTGAGGATGTGGTATGCCACATCATTTTCGAGATGCGTAAGAAGCCATCGGAGCTACCCCTGACTGTTATTACATACTTTCCGACGTACAACATCTCAAACAGGTGAGAGGTCATGCCAAAGATCATTTGTTCCTACTTCAAGCGCATGGTTCGGCTACATGATTCAATGTAATAGGATACAGCCGCTGATGATCGTGAGTTATGCACTCCCTATACACAAACGTCTAGAGAGCATTGTGCATATCAATCCAAATGCTACTGAACAAGAGTTTTGGATCTTCGTATTTGAGCAACCAGAACTAAGACGTTCGAGAGCCTGGATTTCAAGTCCTTTCTAAACTTTGATCACTTTGTACAGATTGGCAGGAAGTCCAGCCTAAGGACATGCTTGCAGGAAGAAAGGAGACTGGAAGGACTTAGAAAGGGAACCATCATTAAGTCTATTTTTGAGGGGGAGTATATCTCATTTTTTGGTGGCCCTGGGCCTGCAATAGGGTCAAATTATGATGATTACGAGGTACAGGATTCCGAAATTGTCTTGCCTTAGCTGGCTCTAGCTCAAAATCCACGCTCTGAAATCCACAAAGTGAATCAACAGGTACCTAGGACAGCAACTGACCGTGCTGTCATTGAAGACACATGGATTAGAAAGTATAGGGCAAATTAATTGTCAATCCTCAGTAATTTGGGGGAGTAAATATCTGACCAAAGTTCAATGCTCTGTTTCTCTTCTTTCCAGTCAAACCTATCGAGTGTTGTTCGTGTCAACAACAACAGAATGAAGATGACTTCGGATTGGAACTTTTGCCAGCGCCCAGAAGCCAGAGACAATAAAAATTTTCAGGGAAAGATGGGATAATTTACGGTCACAATTTAACCTTTTTTCCTGATCAATAAATTCAATTATTTCCAAAAATCTCAACTGAATCCATCGCTGTATGTCTCCTTGAGTTACGATATCGTAAGGCATCTGTATGCACCGTTGTGAATAGTAATTGTGAGTGAGGAATTTTTTTTTATTGGTGTACGGACAAAGGTACTTCATTATTATTAGTATTATTAATTGCAATTTAACACCAGTTACCTGGTGGTTACCGCTGGAGGTTGAGGGACAGCAAGTCTCATCAAGTCTCCAGCCCTCCTCTCCTCATTCTCATAGACCACAGTAATACTGTAGTTTAAATTTTCACAACAGTTGCTAAGTGGTCATTGCTGAAGGCTGAGTGACAATAAGTCTCCATAGGTCTCAAGCCCACATTTCTTCTCTCCCTTTCCTATCACACCAGTGCTGTGGTTCACATCTCCGCTTCCATTTTCCCACCTCTGTTCGGCTACTTCTAAGATTTAGTGTCGCAGTCCTAATATTTCTAGCACTTTCTTCAGTAACCGTGCGAGTCCTAGCAGTGGTTTGTACAGTGTCAATCCTTCCTTTTATCCCGAGCTCCTCCAGTCTCACCCTCAGTGTCTTTGGGACAGTTCCTAGAGTGCCTATTATCACTGGTATTACCCTGACTTCCATGTTCCATATGTTCTTAAGTTCTCTTGTTAGATAACGTATTTTTCCAGTTTTTCACCTTCCTTCTCCTAGTCTTCTAGTCTAGAGTCAGCAGGCACAGCCACGTCTATTATTTGGCAGGTTTTCCTACCAGTTCACTGGAGGTCACCGATGAAGCCTGAGTGATTGTAAGTCGCCTCAAGTCTCCAGCCCTCCTTTCCACTCTCTCACAGTCCACAGCAGTGCTGTGATTTACAGTTTCACACCGGTTACCCTGTGGTTATCGCTGAAAGACGATTGATAGGTTTCCTCAGGTTTTCAGCCCTCCTGTTATATCCTCTTCAACTATCACAGCAGTGTTGTGGTCTGTTCCACCTCTACCATGCCTTACTTTTTGGCTGTTAGGCCATGACAAACTGCTGATCTTATATTCCTACTTTTCTCCTCAGTATCCGCGCAGTCCTCAGTAATGCAGTGGTCTGTATAGTCTTAATCCTTCCTACTATCTCTAGTTCCACCAATCTCGCTTTCAGTGTCTTCAATACGTTTCTGAGTGCCCCACTATTATGGGTACTACCCTAAATTTCATGTTCCACACCTTCTTCAGTTCACTTGCCAGATCCAGGTATTTTCCTTGCTTTTCGCACCCTTCCTCGTTTACTCTGCGATCCATAGGAGCGGTCACATCTATTATTTGGTAGGATCCCATTTCTTATCCACGATTACCAGGTCTGGTCTTCTCACTTGGATGGGATAGTCAGTACGAAATCCAAGTCCCAGAATAATTTATGGTATTATTATTATTATTATTATTATTATTATTATTATTATTATTATTATTATTATTATTATTATCGGTTGCCTGATGGTCACTACAGGAGACTGAGGGAAAACAAATCGCCTCAGGCCTTGAGCCTACCTCTCCACACTCTTATAGTCCACAACAATTCTGTGTTTTACACTTTTACACCAGTTATCCGGTGCTTAACACTGAAGGCTGAGTGACAGTAAGTCCCCCTGGGTCTTCAGCCCTCTCTCATCTCTCCCTCACCTATCATAGTAGCGCTGTGGTCTGTACCTCTACTACCATTTATGGTATATCGTGTGTGCTTTTTCTGTTTGTTTTTTTTCCTCTCTTTTCTTTCCCCTCCTCTTCTCTCTGTTAGGCCAGAGTTAACAATTGGGGCCATTATCTAAACCAGACGTCTGGTGGTTATCACTAGAGACTGAGTGACAGCAAGTCTCTTCAAATGTCCATAATTCTTAGTATCCTCGCTGACCTGAGCAATGCCTTTGTCTATTCGTACTTATTGAATTCTCACGCCAGTAGTTATTACAGGAGATCAAGTGACAGCTAGTTTTTTCAATACCCCAGGAACCTCAGTACTTTTGTTAATTCTAATATTCGTCTGGATGGTTCCAAATTTTCTTTGCCTTTTCCCTCATTCCAATCTCTTTGCAATGCCCCTCGTGAAGGTGCCAAACACTCCAAAAATGTTGGCTACAATCTTGACCTTAATTCCATATTTACTTTCACTTCACTTGCAAGGGACAGATATTTTCTCGGCCTTTCAATTCCTTCGAATTTTACTCTGTGGTCTGCCGGAACAATGTCTGGAAATATTATTTCCTTTGTTTATGATGTCTGGATCTGGACTGTGCTCTAATTATTTCAAAGTCCCAGACTTCGTGAACAGAGCACAGTTCTTGATGGATCACCCCTCCCGCCCAATCATTTGTATTTGTATGATCCTTCTAAACCAACTTGCTACATCAGTCGATTATGACTATTTCATCTCTATCTCAGTGTAGCTGATATTAGCTACTGATAATCATAATACAATATTTATTACACTCATTATTTCTAAAGGTATCAAATGCTTCACATAAGTTAACTCAACGCCACTTCACTGTTACGAAAAACGTCAAGGCATCATAGCTTTGAATTTTGTCTGTGAGCATATGTGCTTTACGTAGATTTATTTTGTCCATCCATTTGCAAGAAATGATCTAAGGTTTAAGAAAACTCATAAAGGTGTGACGCGAAACGTGAAATTGGCAGATATAGAAGAAGTTTGGGGTGGATAAGGGATCTGGGAACGTTAAAAAAATGTTCCCATAAAAATTAATCGAAATTACTTCTTTATTTCACGCCATTTCAGCTTTCGAAAGTTTCCATAGGAGCACTAAGCGTTGGTAAAGCGATTGAAACCAGCATTATTATTATTATTATTATTATTATTATTATTACTACTACTATTATTATTATTATTATTATTATTATTATTATCATTATTATCATCTTTAGCTAATTAATAATTTCTGACAGTATTACCTTTCCTCATTATTGTGGGCCTTGTCTATTACTTCAGCCATTATAATGGTTTCTTTTATCGCTGCTATTCCATAATTATTTGCACAGAAAATAATGTGCAGTTCAGATGGAACTTCATTAAATACGAATAAAAGAAATGAGAAAAATCCATTAAATAAAAATAAGAAGACTATGGCAGTATTGGGTTTGCAGAGAATACTGGAGAAAATGTTGGAAATTTGAAAAGATTTGCAATGATCACAAGATTTACCCTGCGTAAGCAGATATTATCTCCAGCAATCAGACGCTGTCCAATAAAATACAAAAGATAAGGTACTCTGGGACTTTGGCATCCACGCTAATCACCCTTTCCAAACGAGAACCCCGGATTTTAGAATTGTAGGCAAGGAAAAAAGACGTCCCAGATCATGGTTTGCCTGTGAGGGTAGACCAAAACCGATGTATAAAATCAAGAAACACTGTTGTAACCACAATTCGATCGCCGAATGTAGAAATTCTTAGATTGATGACGTACATATGAACAGCTGATAAAGAAATATATCAGAACTTCAAGCCCGAAATATTGCCAGTCAGTCTGTTAAGGTAAGGGGAAGCAGATTTCAAAGCAACGGAAGTGGCTAGACAAACGGCCTAATTGAAAAATTATACATCACAGGATATCGTAGATCACTTTGGCAAGCAAATTACAGATGAGCTATGATTAAAAAATATTTAATGATTTGATATCTAATTTTATCAACTTATATTAAAAAATAATAATGATAATAATAATAATAATAATAATAATAATAATAATAATAATAATAATAATAATAATAATAATAATAATAGAAGAATCGCTCATCATGGCAGCCCAAAACAAAAGCATAAGGACAAACTACATAAAAACAAAAATCGACAGAACACAGACAAACAGCAAATGCCGCATGTGCGGTGAAAGAGATGAGACAGTAAACCACATAACTAGTGAATGTAGTCAACTCGCCTAAAAGGAGTATAAGCATAGACACGATAGAGTAGCAACGATGATACACTGGGAACTAAGCAAACAAATGGGATTCAACCATGTGGAAAAGTGGTATCAGCACAAGCCAGAGGCAGTCTTGGAGAATGACAACCACAAACTACTCTGGGACTTTGACATCCAAACTGACCACCTCATCCAGGCAAGAAGACCGGACTTAGTAATAGTAGACAAAAAAAAGGAAGGCTTGCCAAATAGTAGACGTTGCTGTAACTGCAGACCATAGAGTAAAAAAGAAGGAGGGTGAAAAAAGGGGAAAATACCAGGACCTAGCAAGGGAGTTAAGGAAAATGTGGAACATGAAAACCAGGGTAGTATCGGTCATAGTGGGCGCACTAGGAACTGTCCCCAAAACGCTGAGGGAGAGACTGGAGGAGATCGGGATTAGGGGGAGGATAGAGACCGTACAGACCACAGCACTACTGGGAACTGCACGGATACTGAGGAAGGTGCTAGAGATATAAGTACTGCAACGAATTGTAGCTCTGTCATGATATGCAAAAGAGAGAGGAGACGTTAGCTGAAGACCTGAGGAGACTTATTGTCACTCAGCCTTCAGCGATAACCACTGGGCAACCGGTGTGAAACTGTAAATCGTAGAATTACTGCGACCTATGAGAACTGGGGGAGGAGGGCTGGAGACTTGAGGAGACTTGCTGTCACTCAAACTCCAGCAGTTACCACCAGGCAACTGGTGTGAGATTCCAAATAATAATAATAATGATAATAATCATTGCATGGATATTGAAGAGAGCACTGAAAATATGAGACCTACGACCCCAGCTGGAAGCAATGGTCTTACAGCCAAGAAAAAAGATGATGGCGACCGTACAAATCACAGCACTGCTGTGACAGGCGAGGACGATATGAGAGGAGGATGAGGGCATGAGACCTGAGGAGACTTACAGTCAATCAGCCTCCAGCGATAACCACCAGACTGCTGCAGACTTCGAGCATGTGAAGAAGGCTGGAGACTTGAGGAGACTTGCTGTCACTCTGTCTCCAGAGGTGACCACCAGTGGCCTAACAGAGGAAGGAAAAATGGAAGCAGAGATGTGAACCACAGCACTGGCGTGATAGGCAAGGAAGAGAAGAGATGTGGGCTGAAGACCCGAGGAGACTTACTGTTACTCAGCCTTTAGCAATGACCACCGGGCAACTGAAACTGTAAACCACAGTATTGCCGTGGTCTATGAGAATGTGGAGAGGAGAACTGGAGACTTGCTGTCACTCAACCTCTAGCGGTAACCACCAGGCAAATGGTGGGAGATTACAAATAATAATAATAATAATTATGATAATAATAATAATAATAATAATAATAATAATAATAATAATAATAATAATAATAATAATAATAATAATCTTTTGGTTATAAATTCATGAATGTATAATATATCACCGAGTTGAAAAAAAAAAGAAATGAAAAACAATTCCTAACATCAACTAAACAATTAAAGCAATGACAGTTTTCATGGGAAGAAGCAATAAGAAGACAAGTAGCAAGGAAATGAATATCTGTACAGATATAACAACACAGAAATCATTATCCTTAGGATAGATGTTATAAAACAACATATAGATCATTATCTCATAATATATTATCGTTAATTATCATGTAACTGTAAGAAATAAACAAATCACGAGAATATCCAAAAACTCACAAATCAAATAAGAACTTACAAAAAAAAAAAAAGATTTTAAAAATACGTAGCAAATGAGAAGTCAACTCACTGACTGCTAATCTCAGTGCTCTTTGGTCAATTAGCAGGATAGAAGAGGCGAAATCTCCCTCTAAGTGACACCCCGGGGCGTAGACAAGTAGCAATATTCGACCCGCAAGTACAGCAGTAACATTGATACCGTTCCCTCTCGCATTAGGCGGCCATCGTTGTCGTTCCCGCCCCTTTCTCACTCCAACACAGCCACTACTGTCAACATTGCTGACTAGGTTATTTCATTCACCTTCTTCACTCATTCCTTTCTTCCTTCTTTTCCTACACTCATTCATTCATTCATTCGCCACTCACTTATTCTTATCATTTTTCTTAGTCATTATTCAAGTAAAGAAAGGTCATTATTAATTTTATTCTACTATTTACCTTCACTCTAATTGTTTTTGCTTTTTGTCGCAACTGAAACCCAGGCTTGTGGGTAACCCAGCAGTGGGTGAATGAACAAACATCGGATCGGAATGAACAGAGTTCCTGGTGAGAATTGAACTTATGTCATTCTAAGCCGGAGAGTGACTCGCGAAACACGCCAGCGCTCTACCACTGAGCTACTAGAACTCAAACCAAACCAGTCCCTATCCTTATCTCTCGTCTGTGTTATGTTTGTTAAAAACTGGTGATTCAGTATTGGTAATCCATATTTATTCTATTTAATTCTATTTTGATGAAGTATTGTGATTGTGTTATCATTAACATTTCGGTATGATGTGCCTTCATCTTTACTCTTGTTGCTTTTTATCGCAACGGCTCAAACTGGGTATCCTTCAGCAATGAGAAAGCAGTGTCTTTTGTTGAATATTTCAATTTACTTAGTGTTCTGCCCAAAAGTCTGGGGAACTTGTAATATGGACGACTGTCTTCAAAGAAAAAGATGATTTTTTTCCTCGGTTAAGTGATTTCCGGCAAAACGCTGGGTAATTTGGCAGCTGAAAGATTTATCAATCTATTCAAATTGTCCAAACTTTTGCTTATATATATATATATATATATATATATATATATATATATATATATATATATATATATATATATATATATATATGCATGTCATGGTGACATTATATATACGTGCAGCCACACAAATATATGTCCATGCGTTTATACATACACACACACACACACATATATATATGCACATATATATATATATGTATGTGTGTGTGTGTGTGTGTGTGTGTGTGTGTGTGTGAGGATGTACGTAGGTGTGCGCTCTATGTGAATCTTTCCACCTGACCACTGCTGTAAAGGAATGGTTCACCCTTCTCTTTTTGTTCAGCCAAGTTATGCCCTCTCTCTATATATACACACAATGAAAGCTGCTTATTGTGATCATTTTGAGACTGGGTCTCAGCTGATAAGATCAAGTGAAGGATGTATAGATTTGAACAATTTATATCTACTGTCACAAAATCATACCTACGTTGATAATTTCATTGTTATAAATTGCTTTTTGATATCTTTTATTCGTTTCAAAAGAAGTATCTGATAACATTATACGCGATTATGATAAATGGCTTATTCTGTAAAGAGATAGATAGATAGATATATAGATAGAAAGAAAGAATTGGTTGTACGGGGACGAAATTTTACACAGTTATACCGGGATTGGTAGGCGGGAAGGGCTATTGCACTCCCTTTCCTGTAGATAGATAGATCGAATGAGGTGATTGTAGTGGGGTAAATCGACCTTTATTTTTTGTTACAATATACTTATTAAGGCTTATTCAATAATGCTTAGTGTTGGTATGTCGTAAGGGGAAAGATCTTCATAATTTGGGGAGGAGCAACCATATTACCATCTCTCAGTTGTTTTTTGTGAATTTATTTTTTCGTCTTTCCATTCAATCATTCACCTTTCTCAGCCTTCCTATTCAAAATGTTCGCTTTCTCCCGGGCTTTTTCCCTCGCCCTCTCTTTCGTTTCTAAGTTTTAATCATCATGAATTTTTCATATTTTTTTTTTTTTTACCAATCATCGAAGATTCTTTCTTAGGTTTTGGCTTTCTTTTTCTTTATTCATTTTCCTCTCTTCATTTTCTCAGGTTCTTTATCTCTTCGTGAATGGAAAAGAAGCTTTAATTTAAAATCGGTCCCATTATCAATTTTTCTACAATTGTTGAGAATTCACATTTTTCCGTTCATGTTAAATTTTGTTCCGAAATTTTTCTTTCATTCTCAATTTTTTTTCTGTCTTTCTATCATTCTTTGGTATTTCTCTGGCTTTCATTCTTGTTTCTTTTTTTTCCCCACTGCTTCTATCTATCCTTCTGGTTGTTTTTCCTTCTTCTTTTAATTCTACATCTCTCCTTGCTTCTTTGTTCATTTTTCATTCTTCATTCATTCATTTTATTGTATTTCTTTTTCTTACTCCATTCGATTTTGTTTCCTTACTTATTTAGTGCTTTTCTTTGCTCTGTTATCAAACTCCAGCGCAAGGCCTGGAGTTGACTGTGTTTTCTAACCGTAACAATACTCGGCAAAAAGAAGGGTGTAAACCGATATGTAAAACACTCATTCACTTACCATGATTTGAACTCACAATCGACTAATTGGCAGGAAGCCGTTCTTAATGACCGAGCTGAATTCACTAGTCTTAGGTAACCACGAAAATGTATCATATAGGTATGCAAGTACTTTTATCTTTCTAATTAATAAATACATTTTTTCGAAATAGGAGTAGAGTCTGATTCTGCTGCATCCAATCCTGTTCCTCCGTCTTTCATTTCTTCTTCCTTCCCACCTTTCTTTCTCTTCTTCTGCTTCTTTATTTCCTTCTTTCCTTCTTTCCATAGTTTGCTTTTCACTCATTCTTTCTTTCTTTCTTTCTTTTCATTCTGCTTCTTTCTCTCTCTCTTTTTTCTCTTTTTCCCCTAGTTTATCATTTTTATTCGATTTCTTTCAGAATACGTATCTTTTTCTTTCTTTTAATTTCATTCTCTCACTCTCTCATTTTTTTTTTCATCTCGCTGATGCATAATATCTGTCCCTTTTACGACAAAACAATTTCTAGGGTTCTTTTCTTTATGTTATTATCATCCCTCCCCCACTAACCTCCTCTCATTCGTTCTCTAACACTCCACTTCTCTCTTCTCTCTCCTCTCTTCTCTGTACCCATCTATCACTCTTATCCCTTTTCTTTATTTCTTCATCCTCTCTTCCCTTTCTCTTCTCTACTCTTTTTCTCCTCTCTTCTCTCTTCACATCTCCCACTCTTCTTTCCTCTCTATTCACGTTCTTCCTTTTTTTTTCTCACTCTTTCCCTCTCTTTGATTTCTGCCCAGTTTTTATGATTCGAGTATTTCTATGTATAAGTTAGGAGTCCACTTTCCCAGGCTGATAGATTTATATTCCTTTCAATAGTCAGGGGTATTTGTTCGATTCAAGGTAAAATCCAGAATTTTTTGACTGCTTATTTACAAGTCAAGCTCACAAGCAGGCTATCCCGAGTTGAATGTTTAGTGCAGCATAATGTTCTTACATCTACAACGGCCATTAAAATGTCATACTTGTAAAATCTGAAATTGTCACAAATCTTAAATATTTATTTTTACATCAATTTCAATCAATTTCTTTCTCTTTCCATCTCAGAGTCTGTTTGGTGATTCAAGTTCAAGTTGTGGTTTGTCGATAGTCAGTCTTCCAAAGACAGGATTCAAAATGCAGATTTTCAAGGCAT
>OY735210.1:8652095-8759595 GCA_963457665.1 Thysanoteuthis rhombus
TCCTTTGTTGCAAAAAATAACTGAATTCTACATTTTTATTTAGTAGAGCTGGCACCTGCCAAAAACTGATTCGCTCTCAAGGAAAAATGGTGTCCGTACAACGCGGCATATTTCATTGTGTCATACTACAACAATTAAAATACTGTGCACCCACGGTAATTATACACTCAAAATACAATTACACCACATACGTGCAGAACATCTTATTATATAGGATAGGAGCACCATTTTTCTAAGCTGAACAACACTTTTGGCCACCAATATATATATATATATATATATATATATATATATATATATTAAAATCTGAATAATTTTCTATGAATATGTAATATATATACATATGTAAATATACTTGGCAATTTCTCTGCAATTCAATCAAACACGCACATTCGTACATTCTGATGCATTTGATTGTCATACATATATGATTTTAACTGTTAAATTCTGTTGATAATGTGAAAATGCACATAGATATACATACGGTTGTTCACACAATATATATGCATATAATATGAATGCAGTTGTGTATATATTTGCTTATGAATGCTTCGCAACATTATCAAAAGATCTTTGTCTTTCTAATTAAATTAATATTCTTATCGGTGCACGTGTATAAGTGGGCATTTCTCTCTAAACATGAGAAAGAAAGAGAGAGTGAGAGAGAATAAGAAAAAAATTAACTTTGAAAATAATATAGACTTTACGAACAATAATAGTACACATCAACACTATACATATGTGTGTGTGCAATTTTTATTTTATATTTATATATGTATTAATACATATATACTTATATGACAAAGAAGTACATGCTATAAAAGTAATATTAAGCACAGCATATAGATATTACTAAAAGAATGCAGTCATATGTAAGTAAAGCATATAAGTATAATTCAATTAAGTCATTAGAAGCGGAATTTATTAAGTTAATTATCCGCTTACAGTAAATATCTTTCTTTGCTCAACTTTTTCAGTTACATTTGACTGTTTTTCTCCCCTTTTTTGCTTTGTTTTCTCTGTCACTTCTATCTTTCTTTGTTTATCTTCTCTCTCTCTCTCTCTCTTTCTCTCTTTCTCTGCATCTTAAACACTCATTTCTCTTTGTATCTCTCTCGTATTCCCTCACTCTCTCTCGTTCTGTTATCTGTTCACAGAATAGTTTTGTTTTATTTCATTCCCCGCCCCTCATTTCCGTTTTCAAATCCAAGGAGCATGTGTATATTGTTGTGGGGGTTGGATTGTTCCAAAGGCGATTTGGCGGACAGCAAAATATGTGATTTACGGCTGATTTCATTGCAAGATGAACTACGAGATTCGTGCACGGTCAGATGATAACTTAAACAGACACTGTACACAGAATGTCATAAAATTATCAAAATACGGGTCTGGTTAGTCTCTCGATAGAAACCAGCTTCTTTTGTCAACGTGTCCTGTTGGGGTTGATCAGTAAAAGAATTTAAAAACTGGAAAAAGGGGTAATCAATGAATACTGCTCTCAGTTTTGTTAGCTGTTATCACCCAAAAAGGTCTTCATTTTGAAAAATTATCGGCGTCATAAACTAAGGTACCAATTTAGCATAAGCTTACATTGCAAATTAAATCCCCATTTGAAAAAAAACCCTGTAGAGCAATAATTTTACAAAAATAAAACGACATAATAAAGGGTAAATGATCGAATTTCTTGCCATCTAGCCTCATTGGTGTAGGCTGTAAACATGATACGCAGTCAGCCAGTCAGCAAGAAACCTATGTTGAAGTTTTTGCTAGATGGTTTCTAAGAGAGAACGATAGTAGGTTATACAGAGAAAGAGCACTCAAAATGTAAACATATTTATTGCAAGGTCTCCCGGCTAATGCAGTTATATATCTATGAGAGAGAGAGAGAGAGAGAGAGAGAGAGAGAGAGAGAGAGAGAGGTTTTAAATTGTATTTTACTTTTGGGACATTTGATACATATATATATATATATATATATATATATATATATATATATATATATATATACATACTCACTCGTATACATACTTATAAATACACACACTCACGCACACAGCTGGACTTAGGATTTATACGCATCTATTGATGAAGGCTGACGATTGTTTATTATGTTAGTTGTATGTGTCTTATGGCCGGCCAACGCTTCGACTCTTAGGACTGAAAATTCGTCTCAAAGGATAATTTGACTGGAGGATTAACATGAATTTGTAAAATTGGTGTCAAATGTCACATTTCCAAACTGCAAAAAAGGGACATCTTTTGACGTGATATTTCATGAATTGGAAGCGTCGTCAATGTATTTTACGTAAGCATTTATATATTTCTAAAATTTATCAATTGTGTCGTGGGCCAAACTCTTAGGGGAATGGAATCAGTGATCTAAGTTCAAAATCTGACTGAGTTTGAACTGATTTTCAGAATATTTTCGAGGGAAAGGCATGAATAAGTTCAAAAGATGCAATTGAATTCTTGAATGAAAAAAAAATACAAAAATTCATTATCTAAATTAGTGTTGTATTTTTTGCTAGAATTATTTTTTTTAAAAAGTGTGTAAGAATATAATCACATTTTAAGGTCCTATATACATATATATATTTTATTCATGTTCATTTTTGGCGAGTTTTTTTAAAGTTAGAATGCCACTATTGCTGGGAAGCAACAATTCTGACAGGATTGGACCAAATGATAATTGTCGGCATGTTTTTATAGCAATCGATACAAAGTTTAGCCTGATACTTCAGCTAGAATAGATATGTTGTGTATTTATCAAATATTATGAAATCATATCATTGCTAAAACTTCCTTCTTCTGATGCAGTGGCATTGTGCTCACCCGTTTCTCTATTACGAACTCAAGTCGTTTGCATAAATCCCTTTGAATTCCTGTATCTATCATTAGATGTACTTACTGTATATTTGCACCAATAGTATTTGCTGACTTTCACAAACGATCAAATAACAACAAGTCTTTTTTTTTGCTCAAGCTACAAATCTCGTCAATATGCCAAGACTCTTCTCAGTGTTCTGGTCGACTTCAATAGTGCCGCCGTCTGGATGGTCTCGGTACTTTCCCTGTGTCTCAGTTCTTCCTATCTTTTTTCTTGATTCTTAGGGATAGTTACCAGGGTTCTGATAACGATCGGCACTACTGTCACCCTCATATCACACAGCTTGTTCAGCTCCCTGGCAAGGTCTAGATGATTATTCTGCTTTTCACTTTCTTTCAGCCTCATCCTATGATCTGCTGGTTCTTTTTGCTTGTTTACTACCCCTAGATCAGGTTTTCTTGATTGGATTGGAATGGATGATGAATTTGATTCTCGAAATCCTTTGTGAGTTTCATTTTCTAAGACAGACTCTGATCAATGTATGGACCATGTATGGTCGAACTTCGGCCGCTTGCACACCTCCGGGGTGATTACCGTATCCACCCATTCAGGCCTCTTTTTGCATTCCTTTAGGCTAGTTTGCTTCACCAGATTACTATGTGATTGATTTTCTCATCTTTTTAGCCACATATTCTACACCTGCTGTTTTCGTTGCCTTTATATAGTTAGATTTCATGTCCTTGTTCTTGCCCGCAATTAGGAGCTATTCAGTTTCTATCTTTAGGTGTCCTTTGCACAACTATGTCCATGTCACTGGATCTGCTATTTCTTTGGTTTTTCAACTGAAATATCCATTTAATTGTTTTTCTTCCCCCTTTTGTCTCTTGTTTTTTTCCATCCCTAAGTTCTCTGGCATCCTTATTAGTTTCTTTGCTATTACACGTCATTGTAATTGATGCTCGTCTATTCTTTCTAAAATAATCTTCTACTTCCTTAACAGAAGAGTCAACACAAGTCCTCTTCCTCTCTCGTTTCTCTTCGCATACAATCTGTTGACATTGTCTCTCGGTGCAAATGCTTAATGCATTGTCATATTTTTTCTTGTTCTTCATATGTCTGTGTTCCTCTCTTGTCCAATTTTAAAAGTATCCAGAGCATCTACCGATAGAATCTGCCGATTTCTGCTCACAATTTTCACCTTAGTAATATACGATGGACCTACACTACAGCGAGTCGCCTCAATATTCTAACATTTTCATCAGTATTTTAACTGATTAGATAATGTTGTTAGGATAGTTTTATTTTTTCTCCAGATTTCCAATTCTTTCCAACTCTTCTTCGGGTGTATGTGTTTGGTACAATCCCTGTCTTGATGCTCAAAAATCGCTTTTTTTTTCTGGCAAAGTCAAGGTACGTTTCAAGCTTTTTGGTTTCATTCAGTTTGACTCTGATCAGCTGGAAAGACAATACCCACAATCTGACAATTCTGATTGAATCATACAAGTACACCACAGTTTTCAGAGGGTCTGGTAAGTTATTCATCATCAATATTTGGTACCAAAATTCCATCTCCATTTAGGTAGATGCCCAACTCACAACTGCTTGTAACCATCAATTTGTATTCTTCAGATACAAAATATTCTTACTGAATTATTTGAAGAATATTAAGCTGCTTTTGATTTCATATTAAAATATGAATTGTAGAAATAGCCTAATTTCTCAAAAACATCTAGTCTATTCATTAAGGAAAGAAGAAAAGAAGAACCTGTAGGATGTTTTTATACAAAAGGCGAAATATGAAATACTTCTTTGATATTTGAGGCGGTTAAGCTTTGTCTGAAAAGGAATTTTAAATAAAGAAAAATATTTCATGATAAATAAATTTTATGGAATATTTTTGTTTTCATTTCAGATTTTAAGAACCAAGAGGAAAAAAAGAATTGTTTTCCTTACGGCTTAAATATAAGATTCGAATTACTATTGTTTATGAATTTGCATCTACATGAGGTACGAGAGGCCTAACGGTTAACAGAACGGACTTTGGGATGGCGAAGTTCTGACTGTGACAGCAAGCGTTCACTTTGTGCTGAGGCCCCTTGGAGAGGCATGAATCTGACTTTTTCCCCGTCAGCTTTGGGTGAATAACCGCGCAGATTGAGTTCTTCTGTGCTTGTTAGCAACCAATACAGGAGATGAATTAGCCTTATTCCAAACTACGAAAGTCCTATCCCTCATTCAGCGCCGTGTAAGTTTTTTTTTCTCTCTATTTGTATCTAATGTATCTATCTCTTCTTATGAGTCACTCTCTTTACTGTCTTTCCGGTTTCCCCCTCCTTATTTTTTTTCTCTTTCTTTTTTTTCTTTCTTTGAAGGCGTCTCCCTTTCTCCTGCTTTTGTTTCTGCCGTCTCTCTCTCTCTCTCTCTCTTCTTCTTCTTCTTCTCCCTCTCTTTCTCACTGTAGCCTTTTTGTCCGACCATTTTCTTACTTTTTGGCTTGTTTCCCACAACCGCTTTCTCACAAATCATCATCATCTCTCTCAAACACACACACATCATCCTCCTCCTCCTCCTCCTCCTCATCATCATCATCATCCTCATCATCATCATCATCTCTCTCTTTCTCTCTTTCTCTACGTCTCTCTCTCACACTCACACATATATCACTGTCTCTCCCCACTCTTACAGCTGTTCCTCTCTATTTTTCTTCAACAATTTTTTTTCGTTGCATTTTGCTTTTCTTGTTCGCTTCTGGTTGTTGACGAAGAATTTTCTCGAATGAAATTAAAAAAAAAAAAAAACCTTCATTATTTTTTAATGGCATCGATTGATTTCACGTTTTATTTTATTACATTTCATTATTTATTTATTTCTTTTTGCACTTCAGATTCAATGCTGGGACAGAAATAAACTTAGGATCCAAAAGAACAACAAAAGCGCACATAAAGACACACACGCTCGCACACAAACTCACACTCACGTACACGCCCACAAGTATACAAGGACGCACGCAAACATATACACACATGCATGCACGCGTCACACGCACATTAGCTCGTATACACAAGTGATCATATTTAGATTTTCACAAACTGACACCTACACACGTGTGACCAAGTACATATTGATTCTCAATGAAATACATCAGTGTATCAAACATGTTCTCACTCACCACCATGAAACCATGCATGGTAAATGTAAAATGCATACACACACACACATATATCATGCATACACTCACACACACGCACACATATCCATACATACTATGCACACACACAGATATATATAGATATCAAGTACGTGCATCACACGGTCGTGGATATTTTTTGACTGTAAAAGAAAGATTTTTCAACATTACAATACGAAGGGTTTACATGGACATATATATATATATGTATATATATATATATGCATACACATCTATACGATGGACAAGCTGAATATTTCAGTTTGTCGACAACAATGGAGTCTTTCACTTCAATTTAATAAAGTAAAGTGTATACGTTATGCACTCTATTTCATGTTAGTATGCATAATACGTACACGTGCATATATATATATATATTTAAAAAATGGCCTAAGAATGAAGATCTGAGTCGATCCGATAAAAAGCAACTGGAACTCCAATGAAAGATATAATGGTCAAAAAATGATAATGGTGGATAATTTCATCAAACAATAAAACTTTAGATAATATTACTACTAGTACTAAAAGTGTATCTAAACAAAACCTCAAATATTACAGCGGAAGGTGTTCGGGGAAATTAAGGAATAAGTCTACATGGTTAGCTTTGATCTTCTACAATTATTGGCTCTCGTCGCTTAAAACATTTATCACACATAGGTAGGCCCCCTGAGGTAAAGGAATGCAAGTTTCCTCGAGGGCTAATTTTTGGATCATTGTTAAGATCGCTGGGCTGTCCTGTGCCTTGTCGGATATCTCTTATCCAGGAAATAAAGGATTTTATTTTTTCTGATAATTTGTTCCTTTCTTTGAAGAAGTTATTTCGCTTCTCAAATCCCTGAAAGTGTTGTATGGCACTGCGTACACACACAAAACACACTAACACACTCACACATAAACGTCTGCACGAACGTGACGAGTTATATGCACACTTGACACAAGTGCGATTGTGCATAGGAAGGACGCCTCCACAGGAGAAGGTAATTTCATATTCATGTTGCCATTTGCAAGGAGGTCCACACGTAACAGAAGTCACGTGTTCCTAACTTGGAGCAACGGTTGAACGTATTGTTTGTGGGTCTAATCGGAAGAGGAAAGGACCAGGGGGAGATGTCTTTTTGAAAAAAAAAAAATTGAATGATTCAACTTCAAAAAAAGATTTTTTAGAATGAGAAACTGGCTCTTTTGAGAGGGCTGAAAATTATCAAATATAATAATGATAATAATAATAATAATAATAATAATAATAATAATAATAATAATAATAATGATGATGATAATAATAATAATAATAATAATAATAATAAGAAGAAGAAGAAGAAGAAGAAGAAGAAGAAGAAGAAGAAGAAGAAGAAGAAGAAGAAGAAGGAGAAAATCATATTTGAGTGAAGAAGAGGAGAGGAAGAGAAGTAAGAAGAAGAAACAGGGAAGATGAATAAATTAACGAGGAAGAAGAAAAATATGACGATGGCAACATATATGAATGATCAGACAATAAAAAATAAAAGGACAACCGGTGTTTCAGTAATATAATTGTTTGAAAAAAAAAAATTAAGTAATAATGACAATCAAGAAGAATAATACAGAAGAATACAACGGCATGAAAAAGTTAATTCGAAACGAATTATCACCATCAGTGGAGACGAAACAAAGCTTGTGACGATGATGTTGACGATTATTGTGATGAAGATCAGCTCGCACGATTTGAAAAGAACACCTGCTATAGTGCTGACATCCGATTTAAAACATTACAATTATTATTATTATTATTATTATTATTATTATTATTATTATTATTATTATTATTATTATTATTATTATTATTATTATTATTATTATTATTAATATCAATACTATTTTATCATTATAATCATTAGTAATAATAATAACAATAAGGATAATGATAATAATAATAATAATAATAACAGCAACTTGGTGGGTTGGTTGGAAGGGGAGTGAAAGGGAGAAAAACAGTTTAATTCAAGATTAATGGATCGTAGTTCCAATAAAAAAACGGGCCGGCTGCAAAGAGAGGTCTGGTCCTGCGATGGCCAAACATCGAAATTCATGTGAAAACGGAGAATTCTTTGAATTAAAAAGAAATAAATTGACAGAAGAAACGAAGGAAATCATTTCCAGAAGTCATTGAAAAATAATTGGTTTGGAGATACAAATGTGATGAGGGGAGAGAGGGAAGAAAAAGGAGGCGACACACGGTTAGGGAGAAATAGGAGAGGGAGAGAACAAGAGAGAGAGAGAGAGAGAGGGGTGAAGAGAGAAGAATGAAAAGTCAGAGTGAGGTAGAAAAGAGGTAGACTGCAGGAGTTAAGAGAACAAAAAATTGAAGCAAAAATCGAGAGTGGGATGGAATAATGAAGCTGGGAATGCTTTGATATACAAATAAAAAACAAAACTTCATGGAAGATAGAATGACTGAGGTATAGGCAGCCCTACGGTTAGGAACATGGAAAATTGAATCAACGGAACAAGTACAAACTTGAAAACAGTTTGCGCTCAATTCACACCAATGCCCTTGAAAAAGAGCTGACTGGGCTATTCATATTTAATTGGCAACCAGTATATGTTGCAGGTTGCTCTGATTCAAAACTGCGAAAGTCCAAGCCAAACATCAAGCATCATGAGATGCTTGCAACGTACCGAGTGGGAAACATGTCCCTGAAATATCCAGTCAATGGAGCTCTGGTGAAGCCGGAAGTGGATTACATCAAGCTGCTCAAGTAAAATAAAAAAGAAATCTTAAAGATCAGACGGCCGAAAGGACGTAACTTACATCTTCACCTTTCTAAGACACCTTGAGTACAATTGGATGATTGCAAAAAGACAGAATAAGAGAAAGCGAAGGGCGATTAAAAAAAGAAAGAGAAACAAGTCCTTACTAGATGGCATTAGGAGTGATTATCTTTAACTCACTTCATTCGAACAGATCACTGTTGATTATATGGAATTATAGTTAAATAGAAATGGAGTACTTTTGCTCATTCACTCTAACATAGAAGATGGAAAAACACGAGCAACATTTTCGGTATATTACGTTTTTTTTCTTAATTTTAGGAATGGTAAAAATGCGACTGAAATGCAAAAACAAAAAAGACTTCAGCTCTGAAATGGAGTGAAAAAAATGAACCAACCAGTCGGGAAATAATTTCCAGAGCAAAAGATTGGTGTAGGCTTGAGAAAATATTAACTAATGAGTGATTATACTTGATACAGTGATCTGAAAATTATGTGTGTAAACAAAAAAAATTAAAAAATTAAAACAAAGTATCGATAATATATATATATATATATATATATATATATATATATATATATATATATATATATATGTTTTCTCCTCTGTTGATCGAACACTGATTTCTGACAAGTATTGAGTTGATGATAAAGATTGTTCAATGTTTTTAAATTATTCTTGAAGCGTTTAGTTTTATCAAACTTCATTCAAAAGGACCACATTTCAGTGTGTGGTAACAGCTGAGTTGTCATGTCAACATGCATTTAAAAAATGTAGACATTTTGTGCATTTTAGCTCATTGATTCAAAGATTAGAAGGAAATAAGCAAATATTCTTACTATTATAGTTTCTTTGAATTTATGAAAAGTGAAAATGCAACTCAAAAGCAAAAAGATGATTTGTTCAGTACATGGAGAAGGTTCTGTGAATGATCGAACGTGTAGAAAGTGGTTCTTGATCACGCTGTGCCATATTTCCAACATTGGGTAGATCAGTTGAAGTTGAACGAACGTAACTGAATACACTTATATACCTACAATTGAATAATTACTAATAATTGAACAGGACAGAAACATAAATGTGTTTGAGTGGCAAATCCTTTATTTCATCATATTGTAAGCTCTACACTAACTTGTCTTAATGTTTAATGTTGAATTGGGTCATCCACAGACAGCTATTTCGTTATGTTACAGCTCTTCAGTGTGGCTACGGACTCGATATCCGTCCTAGTACCGTTAGGTGGGGTCGAAACTTTTGCTCCAGACCCACAGGTTGAAGCTCTACCCCTACACAGAACTGGATGGTCAGTAGGACCGAACCAAGCAATATATTTAGTGATGCATAATTCCCCATCTACAAAAGTGCTCCATTCCAGAGTTTGAAGATATATGATACTTCTGGACAACGTAAAACGCACGGGATCGTGGAACAACCGGATTGAAGCTCCACTATCCATACAAAAAGCTAGTCTTCGTTAAAAAAAATGATGCTGTGCACATGATAACTGTGCACGGGATTAATGATAAATCTGCACGGGACTAATGAGATATGGGCTTATTCCGGAGGTTCAAACGATTGAATCAAACAAGTATTGCACGCAATCATTTTAAGTGAGACAAAATGCTTACAGATTTGGTCATGTGGAAGGGCATAATATTATATCAGGTTAACGTTAGATTGTGTGCTCCTTTACTGACCAGACTAACATTGTTACAGCTTGGTTGGACAGTTAACATTCATTCACCGTGTTCAGTTGATATCTTTGGATCACCATTAATTCTGGTCTTCACAGAATTCACCCAATAGAGGAAAAAATCAGTTCTTGAAAACACAAGAACAGACATAGAGCATTTCCTTGCTCAGTTAGATTAAAAGTTCACAGACTCATTCTCTTGAAAATTCTTAGCATTCCAGTGACGAGATATTTTTTTGTCAAGATATCTGGCGATGAGTCAGGGCACGTGAAGATGTGGATTTATATCTTTCCCAAGGGCATTGGTAGGTATTAAGCGAACAGAAGTACCTCGGCTTAAATTCTAATAGTTTAGTCGATATCGTGGTATACATTTACCGATGAGCCAGCCAAATCAACGTATGAAAGTTTCTATCCGCTGATGTCTTTAGACCACTGTCAAGCATTGCTTCAAGTAGACATGATTTTTTTTTCTGAAGCGACAGCTCCAATAAAAAGGTCAGTAGAAAAATTGAGTATGACATCGGTTTGAATTTGTTTTATTTTTTTGGCAAATTGAACGAAATGTTCTCAGATTTATTTCGTCTGCTCAGTGAAACTTAAGTTTATTGGGAAGAACGTGTGTCATGCGCACGTGTGTTCAAATGACAAAATGGATTTTGTGGTGGTTTAGAAAATGTAGATCAAAGAGATGTTGAATAGTTGTGGACATAGAACCATGCAACGTGCACATGAAAAAATCATGCTGGGCCTCACATGGGGAGACCACAAGACAGCACAGTGCATCCGGGAAAAGAAAGGAGTCAGGGACATCATAGAATCCATTAAAAATCTCAAATGGCAATGGGCAGGCCATGTTGCAAGAATGGCAGACAATCGATGGACATTGCGACTCACGACATGGATCCACATGTGCAACCGAGGCTGGCAGAATATTAGATGAAGAGACGAGCTCGACAAGTTCAGGAAGTACTGGTTCCGCGACCCCCATGATAGAGAAGTGTGGCGAATCCTGGGGAGGTCTATTTCCAACGACTGATGCTAAAAGACTGATGATGATGATGATGATGATGATGATGTGAGACGTCACGAACCAACGAGAACGCTTTTTTGAAAAGTCGAACGATTCAATTGAAACGGTTGACGACCAAGCACCAAAATGATTGCACGAATTTATTTATTTGTTATCTTTTTTTTTGTAGTTCAATTTTTCCGAAAATTTAAATGAATATTTGCATGGTAGGATGTTTAATATAGCTGACATTGCTACTGAATGGATACGTTCATTTATAGCTTCATCTGCGGTTGCGCATATATATACATGTATTAATGAATATCAAATTAGTTTCTATACGCAAGCTGTTGTGTATATACGTACACACATATATAGAAAATGATGGCTGTTCTGATCGCTTACGTGTAATCATCATAACTCATTCCCATTCGAGAAATTCGCTTCATGACGGCATAATTATAATTATTTTATGAGCCGTTTTGATGACTGTTCGTAGTGTGTTTCATTATACATTAGAATTACCGACTTTTATTTATTTATTTTTGATAAAACTTTGTCGTCTGATTTCCCCATTGGTAATTTTTTTCGTTTAAATTTGCCAGTTATCATGACTGTCATATAAAAAAAATGATGATGTTATTTCTGTTATTTTTATGGTTAAAAGAGGTGCAGAGTGGCCTAACTATTCACAGCACGGGAAATGAAATCAGCAAACGGAGTTCAAATTCTGGCTAAGGTATTTTGTTATCACTTTACACTAATGCCTTTTGGGAGAGCGTGAATTAACTTCCTGGCCTTCAGCACTGGATAAAATAAAAGGGCAGATAGAGCCCTTCGGCCCTATAAATCAGTCTATCCAAGGGAGGGCTAGACATAAATGACCAGATCAGGTAGGAAGAGTGTCTCCCCTGGGAGGAATAAGCCAACATACAACATGGTTTTTAGCTGTATTCCTTTATATACTTGCTATTTAAATTTTTTCTAAACTAAAATCATCATCATCATCATCATCATCATCATTGATAAAATTTCTGCAGGACTCTGTCTGAAAAGCTTCATTGCAAACCATAGGGAGGTGCTGACCCGAAGTTAGGATCTTCAGGGATAAGGTACATCTCCATGAAGTTTTTGCCCTGTATCGTACAAAAATAAGAACAAGACAAAAAACATTGGAGTATAAACTAGCAATAAAGACCTTAGTCGTTGTCAATGCCGCCAATAATAATAATAATAATAATAATAATAATAATAATAATAATAATAATGATGATGATAGTAGTCAGGGTGGTGCCAGTCATAGTAGGCGTACTGGGAACTGTCCCAAAGACACTGAGGGCGAAACTGGAGGAGCTCAGGATAAAAGGAAGGGTTGAGACTGCACAGACCACTGCACTGTTTGAAACTGCACGGATACTGAGGAAAGTGCTAGGAATATAAAGACTGCAACACTAATTGTTAGCAGTGGCCTAACAGAGGAAGGGAAATGAAAGTGGAAATGTGAACCACAGCACTGGTATGATAGGCGAAGGAGAGAAGAGACGTTGGCTGAAGACCTGAGGAGACTTATTGTCACTCAGCCTTCAGCAATGACCACTGGGCAACCGGTGTGAAACTATTACTGTGGCCTATGAGAACTAAGAGAGAAGAGCTGGAGACTTGAGGAGACTTGCTGTCACTCAATGTCCAGCGGTAACCACCAGGCAAATGGTGTGAGATTGTAAATAATAGCAAGAGAATTGAGGAAGATGTGGAACATGAAAACCTGGGTAGTACCGGTCATAGTAGGCGCACTGGGAAATGTCCCAAAAACACTGAGGGTGAGACTGGACGAGATCGGGATTAAGGGAAGGATTGAGACTGTACAGACCACAGCACTACTGGGAACTACACAGATACTGAGGAAAGTACTAGGAATATAAGGACGGCAACGTTAACTGTCAATAGTGACCCAATAGAGGAAGGGAAATGAAAGTGGAAACGCAAATTGTAGCACTGACATGATAGGCGAAAGAGTGAAGAGATGCTGGCTGAAAACCTGAGGAGACTTATTGTAACTCAGCCTTCAGCGATGACCACTGGGCAACTGGTGTGAAACTGTAAATCGCAGTATTACTGCAACCTATGAGTACTAGGAGAGAAAGGCTGGAGACTTGAGGAGACTTGCTGTCACTCAAACTCCAGCGGTTACCACCAGGCAACTGATGTGAGATTGCAAATAATAGTAATAATAATAATACAAAGACCCGATTCGTGGTTCAAGAAGAGTGGGGCACTGCCAAGTAACTTTCCTGTCACTAGGAATGTCATGAATGACCCAGCATGATCCTCAACGATCTGCTAGGTCACCATTGAATGATTTGATTTTTCATATTGTTTTCAGACGATTACCTTATTCTACATACGTAAATATCATTTGTATTTGCATATGTATGTATTTTGGGGGTTTCTTTATTATCCTGTATGTGTATGAATGGATATATATATATATATACATATATATATATATTTAATATTATATATATATATATATATATATATATATATAAATATATATATATATATATATATATATATATATATATATATATATATATATATATATATATA
Organism: Thysanoteuthis rhombus; assembly: GCA_963457665.1. Lineage (NCBI taxonomy): Eukaryota > Metazoa > Mollusca > Cephalopoda > Oegopsida > Thysanoteuthidae > Thysanoteuthis > Thysanoteuthis major. Next base: position 8,666,174 of record OY735210.1, read on the forward strand.
TTTGTATATATATATGTATGTATTTATGTATGCACGTATGTATGCTTGCACGTATAGATATATTTGTATTTTGTTTTCCTGCAAAGATGTCGACGAAGAGGCATTAGTAAATCCGCAGCTTCTTGTTTCCTCTGTTTGATTAATATTCACCACTCAATGAGGTGCCCTAAAAGAAAGGAGATCATGTTGAAAAGAAATACTTTTATCTCAAGTAAATTATTTTGTATCATCAAACTAGAACGATTGATGTACCGACAAATATATATTCATATATATATATATGTATATATGTGTGTGTGTGTACGTGTGTCTATGTATGTATGAGCGTGTGTCTGTGTTTGGGTAGGTGTGCATAATGTATATATATAGTCTAGAAAGTTCTACATCTTTAAGCACTAAACATCAAGAAATATTTTCAATTTTTTGTGTCATATATATATATATATATATGTGTGTGTATGTGTGTGTGTGTGTTTGTGTACGTACCTACGTTTCTATATAGTGAGTGTCTATCTGTTAGTCCATCTGTTAAGGGTTGAATGTTTATATGTGCGTGTAAGAGTGTGATAATGTGAGTGTGTATCCTTGGATATATGTTTATTTGAATGTGCTTGCGAGTGTGGATTGAGTGTCTCTGCAAGTTTACTTAACTCAACGATCTCTGTGTGCATGAGTGTGTGCGTGTGTATGTATGTGTGTATGTGTGCCTGTGTGCACAAGTGAAAATGTATTTCTGCGACTGGGAGTGTACGTGTGTAAATCTCTGAGTCCACGTGTTATCGTGTGTGTGATTATGTCTCCCTAAATTGTAGCATGTTCGCGCGTGTGTGCGTGCGTGTGTGCATATGTACGTCTGCATATCAGTATGTGTATGCACGTGTATGTATGCAAGTATATGTGTTTGCTTGAACGAATATAACTAATGACAATTCGTCACTAAAAACAAAGATGTGGCAGTGGCGATGTCGTTGCGAGTGAAAAGAAAAAAAAAATTAAAATCTGGTCCCACCCCCCACATTTCCCATCGCCAACACATCTGTACGTCCCAGCAGGCAAGCCATCCCCAATCAACAAAAAATTACGTTTCTTCCTGATTACCCCCTCCTCCCCACACATTCATCCCTTGCCAATTAAAATTCAATGATAATTAGCCATCCAAAAATTAATGATGTCGCACTATATCACTTGGCGGAAGAATAACAAATGACAAAATTTAAAACGAACTATTTCCGAAAAAAAAAAGTGTTCCCTTTTTTTAATACCTCCTTTCTATTTTATAAAGGTCTCTTTAATGCAAAAATATATTTGAATTGATGCATAAATTCGCTTTTATTCATTTGATTAATATTTACATTTCTCCCGAGTCACGATGATTCGCGTGGTAATCTTCAAAATGACACAATGTATGGAAATATGGATATAATAACCCTATTCTATCAGTAACGATTGCTTTATTTCTTAATCAATGATAGCAATCGCTTTTTTCCCATTCTTTAGCATTCATATTGCAAAATCATCTTGAATGAATTTTTAAGTGAAATCATAAGAATTGCCTTTACATTATGTATGTAATATCCCTATTCTGTCAGTACTGGTTGTATTAATTCATGATCACTTACAAACTCTTTCACTTCATTCCTATCATAAAATTCATCTACAATGCATTCCAATGGTAATATTATTTACAATGCATTACTATAGTAAAATCGTAAGCGATGTATTTACGTAATATAATAGTCCCATTTTGCTCGGAACTTTTGCTTTAATTCTAGACCAACGACAATCCATTTCTTCCTGATTTTCAATACCTTTCCATGATAAAATCAATCACCATGCATTTCTTTAGTAAAACTATTTACTGTTGGTTTCTGTAGCAATGTATGGTGCTTGTCTGTCAGTGAATCTTACCTCAAATCCTGACCTCTAACGATCCTTTTTTTGCCTGATTCCAAATGTGTAACATACAGATTGACTGCCGAAAATTGCGAAGTTCATAACTGACTTTTAGCAGAAGAGTGGTGGAGTAGCAGTGAAGTCAGTGGGTGGCGAGTTCAAATGCAGTCGAAGTTCAACTACAATCGCTGTTATTGATTCATCCCCCCCCCCACTACAACCAAGATTTGTTGTATAACTAGACTATGAATTATATTTTCAACCCTTTTGCTCCATTGGCTCAGATTACATAAACCAGCAAGTCTTAAATCAATATAATTTAGTGTTTGTATTTACAAAGTTTGGCTTAGTATAGTGTTAATTACATTGGGATAAACTTCGTAAACTTTCAATATTTTTGACGACAGACCCAGTTTCTGATTAGCTCCAAGTTGTTTAGGTTGCTCTATTTCTAAAATGAAAAAAACAACATCAATGAAATTTATTTTCAGTAAAGGCGTATATTCTATTGTGCTGATTTTCTTATATCGGACAAACAAAGTACGTTATTTTTATGTTGCTGCTGATTTTGGTCTGCAGTGTCCAGTAAATTTTAAAAATGTCTAAATTTCATAAGCTTTTCGGCTGAGGATTAGGAATCTATTGACATTAGCGGATAAACAAAACGTAAGGATTATTTTTGACAAGGATAGATATAATCCTTTTCATAGAGCATTGTTTGTGGAAAGTCCAAGAAAATACACACTATCAATCTCTCTCACCCCCTTCTCTCTCTCTCTCTCTCTCTCTCTCTATATATATATATATATATATATATATATATATATATATATATATATATATATATATATATATATATATATATCCTGTTCATAGAATCGCATATATACGTAGGTGCCTCGCAGTTGAAGGGTGATTATCAAGAGCCATTATTGTGGTAATGACAGACTAATACTTTTGAATATGTAAAATGATTTTGTAAGTTAGTTTTGCAGGCGGTTCAAAACTCACTGGGTATAACTTCGTATCATACTTAGTTTAACATTGTGTCTATCTATCTGTGTGTCTTTCTGTCTAATTATTCATTCACTTGATTTTTCTCCTCCAGGTACTTGAACGCGAAGTAAAATATTCATTTGATTCACTTTTCTTAGTTCTACCATACCGATCTCATTGTTTTCAATATTAATTATTTTCTTTTAGAAAAAAAAGTAAATTGAGCAAAATATTGGTTCAAATTTTCGTAGAAAGATAACTTTCATTTTCTTTCGTTTCCTTCGATTTCTTTGATTCATACAAAACAAATGATACATCTTGAAGACACAATATTTGTTAAGTCTTATGATGAGTTCCATTTTGTTTTATTTTTTATTCTCGCTCTTCAGTTTGAATATCATCTGCCTAACTTCAATTCGGAAATTTCAAAAAAAAGCTAGTAAACCATACAACTATGAAACAAGACCCTATCGCCTCCATTTTGCAAGCCAGTCCGCCAATACCCATCTACAGATTGCTTTTTCTTTACTTCTCATTATTTTACGTGTTCTTTTTCGTTTTCTTTGCTTGTTCTTCCTATTCCCCCATGTTCAGAAGTCCCTCTCTATATGTCCTACTTCCGTTTTGCAAAACTGTAATCATAGGTTTGTTCAGATTTCAAGCGAGCACTGCTGGCTGGCTATGTATGTATGTATCGCGCATGCAGGCCGAGACAATGATGCTAAAACGAGGGTCAGAGACATAATAAAATCCATTAGAAAACACAAATGGCAATGGGCTGGTCATGTTGCGAGAATGAAAGTCAACCGATCAACATCACAATTCTCAACATGGATCTCCAGAAATCACATGCGAAACCGAGGCCGAAAAGAAACAAGATGGAAAGATGAACTAAACAAATTCAGAAAATACTGGCTCTGTGACGCCCATGATAGCGAAATATAGCGGAGCCAAGGGAAGGTCTACGTCCAACGACAGACGTTAAAAGACTGATGATGATGATGATGATGATGATGATGATGATGATGATGATGATCACACATGCAGGCCGAGACAATGGTGCTAAAAGGCTGAAAAATTCAACTTTCACTAATCATTATGTCTACCAAAAATGTTTTCCCAGTGTTTTTTTAATGATCCACCGAAGTTTTTTTTTTTAAAGTGGGGGTTCAGTTCCCAATGATAGCGTATGCTGGATGAATCTCTTAGTTCATGTCAGGCTTCGCTAGTGATTATTTTTTTGAAAATTCCGACTTTTAGTGATCCAAATAAATGTGGAAGAAGTAACATATTCATTGAACACCCTTTTCCAAATTTAGTAATTGATCGCCCCTCCAAAAGACGTTGATCACATGATGATTCCGATTGGTTGACAAGTCAAGCCTATATATGTTTTTCTATGTCATCTTACATTCTCCTCCTTTAATTGAACTGATTCTGTTCCTCTTACCGTTATTTGTAATAGATAACTTGTATATATATATATATATATATATATATATATATATATATATATATATATATATATATATATATATATATATATATATATTAAAGATGTGTGGAAATTTCGTCTCCTACAATGGTCCAACCTTTGTTCTGCTATGTTTAAACATCAAATAGACCACATACACGCACACACACAGACACACAGACACAGACACACAGACACACACGCATATATATATATATATATATATATATATATATATATATATATATATATATATATATATATATATATATATATTTACTTTCCATACCAGCTAAGATACCCTAACTGCGTCAGATGCTCTTTGTACAATGGTATTGTTCAATAATTCATTGATTTTACTTGCATGACTTAGCTTTCTGATTACCGTTCCATTATTTATCCGTGGAAGAGGAAATACTTATGCCAGTCATTAGGAATAGAAATGCCCAGTTCCAAATTTTGCAAAATATTTCTTCATTGTTTTTTTAATATACATTTTTGTTCGTTACTCTGCATAGTTTTTTCTCTTTTAATTTTTTTTCACAGCAATTTTCTCTCAATCTGTCTGTCTGCCTGTCCGTCTGTCTGTCTGCCTGTCTCTATCTCTCTCTCTCTCTATGTATCTATCAATCGATATATATATATATATATATATATGTATGTGTGTGTGTGTGTGTGTGTGTGTGTATTTCACGCACACACACATGATGATTATAGAACGAAGACCTACGAGGGTTTTCTACCTCTTTATATGTCCTAAACCGATACAATGGAGTGATGTGCATACTTATGTAGTTTCTGTATTTGTTGCCAATGAAATATATATATATATATATATATATATATATATATATATATATATATATATATAACACATAATGATCGACTGGAAATTATTTGGTATGTATAGAGTAATATTGAAGAGCATCTTGCCGATGTGTTTAAAGTATAAAATATTCAATGAATGCATAATACTGGCTATGACTTACGGATGCAAAACATAGAAAATAACTAAACAAACTGACAACCGACTTAGAATCGCCATGGAAAGACATAACTCCAAGATAAAGAAAAAGAAGTCCACATGGATCAGAAGGAAGACCAAAGTGAAGGATATTAAACAAATAATTCAGGATTAAGAATTAAGATGGGCTGGACACTAAGCGAAAAACTGATAAAGCAAAAGGCTAACTGATTGGTGCCCATGGGACAGTGTACCCAGACACAAGATGAAGGGATGAGATTTTTTTGCCTGCAAGACAAGGAAGAATGTTTGTGCAATCGCAGTCATCATCGAAAGAGATGAACAAGGCTTTCGTCCAGCAGTGGACTTATGATTTAGATTATAATTCAGAGAGCCAAATATCTGGGGCCTTTAAATCTCCAGTTTCATCACTGCCATAGTACCTTTTCTTTTTCTTGCACATTTCTTGATTCTGAACTTCCTTCCGTTGTCAAAGTTGAAAACCCTGATCGTTTGTATCAGGGTCTCTAATTCTTTTTCGTTTGTTGCAAAATTGTCAGATAACCCATAGACAACCAGAAAACTCTCAAAAAGCGCATGCCCATGTCTAACTCAATTAGGAACAAATACTTTGATCTATCCCGAAAATTTGATTACTTCTTCCTTATTCTACGCCCCATCATTGCACAAAATTACATAACAATTAGATGAGACATTTTAGAGATACCCTCTTCACTGAGAGACTGGTATACAAACAGACGGAGGGACGGAGGGACGGAAGGACGGTAGGAAGGACACGATGTAATGTATATACCTCTCCAACATTAAAGGTAAAAAAATGGTTGGGTATTCCTGAAATTTTGTATTGCTCTATCGTTTTGTAAACATTAGTTTGTTACACATGAAATATCGTTATTTTTACATCATTGAGAATAAGTGAAAGATTTACTAATGTAATTGCATCTTATACAGATTCAAGGTAAACGAAGTTATCATTCGTAATCATTGGAGGCTTCTGAGCTCTTAACAACAATGGCATCTACCCGATATTACATCCGTAAAAACTTGGTTGTTGTCCTAATCCTGGCCTAACTTCTGTTTCTCTACAGTCTTATTACTGGCATTGGTTTCATCTGAACGACGGTGTTTTTCTCGTTTTTTTTTCTTTCTTTTTTTTATGTGATGAAAGAAAGAAAGGAAGACATTCAATTGCTGTGAGGAGTAGAGATCCGCGGGTAAGATAGTCGGTGGTTTGTGGAGCAGAGAGGAATTGTGGGATTGTCTTTTACGAATGTTATCCGATCCTAATCGTCTTTGTTACTCACGCCGATGCGATTTTCTGGATTTAATCCGAAAACAAGTTATGACGGCGCTCGTGTAGAATAAACGAAGAATAAGGAGAGAGAAAAAAAGTCACATCTTCACTGAACATGGCGAGATAGCATTGCTAAAAAAACCACTCGCTCTGGACGTGTATGTCTAATTCATTAATAGTAGAGAGTCTCGACGGTCAGCATCCGAGGTTCAATTCCAGGTAATGTTTAAATTTAGAAGTAGTGGGTCAGATATTTATGTAATTCTCATCGGCGTCAGTAGCCGGTGTTAGAGTCCAGAGTAAAGGTTAGTATTTGGGATTGTGATTTTCAAGGTAGGAAAACTCTCCAACTTTGAAGACAGGCGCAATTCAATCTATCTTCTCTTATTTCGACAAGTAATTATTACATTATAGGCACACCTCCTCCACATGCCATGCAGCAGTCTGAAAGAGCCTTTTTTGACAGGAATTTAAAAATTGGTGCACCTCACTAAAAATCTTCGTTACAATTTTTACTTTGCTTTTTGCATTTGGTGGTGTAGTTGGCCAAACGGTTCACAACCCAGAGAATGGAATCAGCGAACCACGTTCAATCTTTCACTATAACACTTTGCATTCACTTCGCAGTAATACCTTTGGTGAAGGCATGGACCTGCCCAACCCTACCAGCTATAGGTAAATAGCATAGAGAAATTGGAATTTTTTTCCCTGTGAGGCAGTCCATTTTGGACATCGATGTAGCACTGCAAAACGGTAAGAGCTCATCATTGTCACAAATAACGATTGATTGAGTTATCGTTGTTCTGTAGAGAAAAAGACAAATATCATTGCTTCATGTGTCGCGAGACACGGGAGACAACTTTGCGTTGTCACACTTGTTTTGTTTGCACTCGGAGTTTAATTGAGTTAAAAGCCATGATTTGATTTGTATTGGCGGGAGAAAGACGTTCTAGCTTTTCCTAGTGTTTGGCAGTACACAGTCTATCAAAACTGTATGATTCTTGAAGAATATAGCGTACCATGTGAAGCGCTTGACATATAAATTTCAAGAGTTCTTATTGGTGCTAAAGGTCGGAGATCTATTTGAGCGGAAAAGTCATGATTTCAAGGACGGCAACACGAATCCACCCGAGGTACTGGATCGATACATCATTTCTAACTGCACATTTACCCCATATGGTTTTACATTAGATTAGGTTATGCATAGTGAACGTTGATTATAATTTGATAATAAATCTTTAGCTGTTGGGTAAATAGGCAGCCTCAACTGATTGACAATAGGGTAGATAGAAAGGATTTGGATTCTTACCTTTTAAAGAGTATTGGTAATAAGAGAACACATGTTTAACTTCACTGGCTGGTGACGGGACGAATTACTTGGAAGGAATACGTTCAGACTTATTAATTCACTCTCTTTATTTTTTCTAACACAGACACACGAGCATGCATATATATGTATACGTGTGAGTGCAGGTCGATGTGTTTGTGTTCAAATGTATACTGTAACAGGTTTCTTTGCTTAATTTTTGATTACTGTATTTACTGTCTATAAGACTCGTGCTTTACAAGTTTATTGGGGGGGGGGTTACATTCAAATCCATCTGAGTCCCATAGGTACGCATTTGGAGATTTGCTAGACTGCACCCTTTTCAGAAAGCCAGTGCATTGGACGTCGTGTAATATTTGAACAGATCTCGTTTACATACATATTTTATGCTCATAAATACAGAATATAAAAATATATCGGAACAGAAAAACAGTCAAAATCTTGATTTTTTCCAATTTTTTTCATCCCTTCAGTTCACTCTTTGTTCTGATTGTAGCCATATTCGTGACATTTGGAGGAATCACGTGGTAATACAATGTTTCTTATCCCAGGGAAGGACCGGCGGGTGTGCAAGAGGCCATTGATACTAAAAGAAGAGAAAGTGAAAATGGGTTGAAATGTTTCCGTTAGATTCTTTTTGAATTCTCGCTAAGAGAAATAAGAAAAGGATTTGAAGAATAAAAAAGTGACGGTTTCAAACTAATAAAAATATGAGAGTAGAGTGGCCGAAGGTAGTAACCTATTTAGGAAAATCTTTTTTTTAAAAAAAAGGAACGAAGATGAATAAATAAATTAATAAAAAAAACTTGGAATTAGAATGAAGTAGTTTGCTTACTTGTAACAATAATTTGTGTGCTTCATGTGACTTTTTTATTTGTGTATTGTCCTTCTTACTAACAAGCCTTTTGGGCAACAAAGGGAAGAATATCAAAAACATTGCATGAGATATGTCATCTTTTTTTTTTCTTATACTCTTCACAGACACATACGCATACACACACACACTTAAGCATTTATATATTAGACTCAGAAAGAAAGGAAGAAAGAAAGAAAAAAGTCATAAGGCAGGTTAGAAAAAAAAGAGATAATGCGAAGAAAAAAAAAGAAAGAACGAGGCAAGAATATAGGAATAAAAGAAGTAAGAAAGAAAAAGAGATAAAGTAAAAGAATAAAATGAAATTCAACTATCGACTGAAGAAGATGAAAAGGGATGAAGGAAGAAATGAATGAATAAATGAATGAATAAAGAGAGAAAGAACAAGACGAGAAACTAAATAGAAAGAAGGATGGCGTAGAGGAAAAATTCTAAAAAGATGACAATAAGAAAAGAACGAGAAGAAAAATCAATAAGAAAGAGGAAACAAACAAAGATAAGAAGAAAAGAAAGCAAATGAAAGAACGAAGAAGAAAAGAATGAAAAATGGAAAAAGAAAATATATAGAGACTTGAGAGAAAGCTAAAAAAAAAAAAAGAAGAAAAATGAGAAGGACACGAAGGAGAAGTTGAAAAAGAAAGAGTGAGAACAAGGTTTATTTATGGATTCATTTTTGTTAATCCAATAAGGAAAGGGAGTATTGTTTAGCCCAAAGGTTATAAGAAGTGAACAGTTCTATACCGATCTCTGGAAAGCATAGATTTCTTTTGTGACTTATAGGAGAAGGAAAGACAAATATGATAATTCACAAAGGAAGCAGAAATTAAGAACAGAAGGAATAAATAAGAATACTGAAAGATTCCGTGAAGAAAAATATTCATGCTCTGTGAGCATGTGCGCATTTCATCGTCTTATCTATCTATTTACCGATCTCTCTGTATCATCATCATCATCATCATCAGTTTTTTAATGTCCGTCGTTGAACATAGACCTTCCCCAGGATTCGCCACACTTCTCTCTCGCGGGTGTTACGGAGCCAGTATTTTCTAAATTTGTCCAGTTCATCTGTCGGCCTCGGTTTCGCATGTGATCCCTGGGGATCCATGTTCTGAGTCCATTCGTTATTCTTATGACATGGCCTGCCCATTGCTATTTGAGTTTTTTTAGTTTCTATGATGTCTCTAACTCCTGTTTTCTTATCCTTATACACTGAGCTCTCGTGAGCTGTGCCTAACAGACTCCTTATATCAGTCAATTAAAATACACACACACACACACACACACACACACACACACATATATATATATATATATATATATGGTATGTATGTATGTATATAGTGCGGGTGGTATGTGAAAATATCGTTCACCTTTGCCTTGTGTCGGCCATGGCAGCCATTTCACTTAGTGCTCAAACCTAATGATGTATTTTCAATTATATTCTTTGAACGAAATAAGGTATCACTGAATAGGTAATGTCTATTCTTATGTTTTTATGGCCAAGGATTACAATTACATACACCATCATAAATTGTTCAGGTGAATAGTTGATGATTAATTCATTGACGTTGTCAGAAGTATCACAATGGAATCGCAGGTTGAGAAGATGGAGAATAAAATTTCAAGCATATTTCATGAAATCTCTCATTTTCAAGCACTCTCTGGGGTCTCAAATGTCTCATATGTCAACGCAGCCTTCCCTCTTGATGAACTGTCACATCAGTTACAGCGCTGCACGTAGTTGCCTCAGAGGTAAGTAATATTACTCTTCACTGAGGGTATTTCATTTTAAATATCTCTGAAATAAGATTGTATTTTTTAAATTAAGCTCTTCTTGAATTGCAAAATAAAATATTAGTCAATTCTCAAAGAAACTGAGAAAATAGATAGCCATAACTTGGACTACATTATGGTTATTTATTTTCTCTAGTCATGGATGACACTGATATACAACCCAGGATTTGGCACTGTATAGAAGTAAACCACTACATATCCCTCGGACAACGAAACTCTATGAAGCTCATAAAAGAAGAAAAAATCAAGCAGAGCAAGCTCAACCTTCAAAAACAAGACGATCCCAATGATCCTAAAAAAGAAGAGTATACAACTAATGGATTCTCCCAATAGTCATTTATGGAGCTGAAACATGGAACCTAACAAGACACAAACCTGCAAACTGAGAAGCATGCAGCATGCACATGAGAGATTCATGCTCAACCTCACATGAAGAGATCGCCAGACAGCACAATATACCAGAAAGAAAATGGAGTCCGATACATCATACAATCTATTGAAAAACTTAAATGGCAATGGGTTGGTCATGTTGCAAGAATGGCAGACTACCGATGGACATCACTACTCACAACATGGATCTCCAGAGATCAAATGCAAAAATGAGGCCGACAAAATACAAGATGGAGAGATGAAGTAGACAAATTAAAAAATTCTGGCTCTGCAATACCCATGAGAGAATTGTGGCGGATCCTGGGGAAAGTCTATGCCTAACGACAGACGTTAAAAGACTGGTGATGATGATGTTGGGAAGTGTGGGTAACACTACAGTTTTTGTGTCTTTCCTGAGGTCCTAGTCACGTTTAATTTCCTCGTTCAAAGGTTTACTTTACCTTGACCAATCTAGTTTCTATCTGTCCAGCCCAGTGTGGGATGTTTTGAGGTATCCTGGGTGGCGCGCTTGACCTTTTTTTTAGCTTTCTATAGCTGACAGAGACGGAAGGTAAGTGGTAAAATCTGACTCACCCAAACGTTGAGTTGGATAATAATCATTATGAGAATCTTTGAACACAACCCAGGTTTTCCAAGATTATGCAGAGACTCGAGCTGCTGACCGTGTCGAACGCCTTTGTCAGGTCAACTAAGGTGACGTAAAGCCTTTTGTTTTGTTCACAGCATTTTTTTGGTGGGGGGATCTGCCTTAAGGCAAAAACATGGTTGTCTCTCGGTTAGCTCAGAAATTGTAACGGCTCTCAGGGATGTAATCCTTGGAAACTTGAACTACCAGTCAATTTAGTGGTATTCTCGTGAGAATTCAACCTACAATCGATAGCAGAGTGATACCCCAGTAATTTGAGCTGTTCTGTTGTCTCTTTAGTTATTGTTAGAGTTTATGGCGAATGGTCCTTGAAATCCTGGCGCAGTTTACCTTGTTGCCAGAAGTTGGTCATTCTTCCAGGATCGAACTAACTATGCTAGTAATGGCCCGGGTGGTCTTAGCTTTAGATCCAGTGCTTAACGGCAGTCGTTCAATAATGTCGCAACACCACAGCCACGATAAATCAAGAGGGTTTACTGTTAGGTAAGGTTCGGAGATGTTCAACCGACACTCAAATATTGGATAGAGAGGAGGTAATTACATAATTCTTTTGGAGCACAGGTGTCAGCGGAGAACGTTTGGCTCGCAGAAGCACGGCTTAATCGATTTAGTGGCGAGGCTATTAAAAACCGTTACACGATTCTGCGTCCTCTAAATCAATATTGATTCTGAAATAAATCGATAATCTAATCGGATAGTTGCTTTATGTGAATACCAGGGCGTGATGCATGCTTACGAACGCAGTTTGAATGAAAGACGAAGGAAGAGAGGAAAAGGGTTGAATCAGAAATCATAAGTATGAACAGGTTTCCCCACTATCCGAAAATAGAGCATTCCTATGAAACCTTCTGAAGGCTGAACTGGTGTAATGCGATGAACCAATTACCGTCAATTTGTATGGGGAAAATTTCCGTGGACATTAACTATGACATTCTATATCTGCCACTTGTGTAAAAACTCTTACGCTTTCTCTTCGACTTTTATGATTCCTTGATATTTTTCATTATTAACTGATGCACTGAATACATCAAAGTAAAGCACATCTCTTCCCAGAAACAATTCAAAGCCATAGTGGCGTGACGGCTTTCGTAAAAGTGAAGTGGTGCAAAACGAATTTTTGTAGAACGGGGATACCTGTGTATGAAAGAGTATGTAAATGTTAAATTTGTACGTGTATATATTTATAAACACACACACACACACACACACACACACACACACACACATATATATATATATATATATATATATATGCAAAAATTTCCAATGACATTGTTTGTGCAGTGGCATGGAAATCTTAGAAATATCTTTGAAGTTTACCCAGGCCTTCATTGATACATATATGTCATCATCATCAGTCTTTTATCGTTCGTCTTTTGACATAGACCTTCCCCAGGATCCGCCACAATTCTCTCATGGGTGTCGCAGAGCCAGTATTTTCTGAATTTGTCCATTTCATCACTCCATCTTGTATAGTCAGCCTGTGTTCGTATGTGGTCTCTTGGGAACCATGTTGTGAGTCCTGATGTCCATCGGTTGTCTGCCATTCTTGCAGCATGGCCCACCCATTGCCATTTAAGTTTTTTTTATAGATTCTATGATGTCTCAGATTCCTATTTTCTCCCTGATATACTGTGGTATATATATATATATATATATATATATATATATATATATATATATATATATATATATAGAGAGAGAGAGAGAGAGAGAGAGAGAGAGAGAGAGAGAGAGAGACAGATAGATAGATAGATAGATAGATTGAGATAAGCATATAAAATAGAGAGGGAGAGAGAAAGGAGTAGGAAGATAAAAGAAGACATAAATTAGTATATAAATATTAAGTGGCTGAGTAAGCAATGGAAAGTTGACGATAGATAGACAGATAGATAGATAGATAGATAGATTCTGGCTCTAATTTTCCCGACACTTTTCTCTACGTACCAAGCGAGAGGACTTTATCAGATCCTTGAACTCATAATAATGTAATGCTTGTTTTTGGAATCTGAGCCTCCTTTGATTGTGTCTGGAGACGTCGTGTTGGTTGTTATTTTAGAGGAGACTCAAGCAGGGAGACAGTTAGACAGGCTAGAGAACAATCAAAGCAATGTCATTCAGTCAAGTTAAATTAGCTAGGACACATCTCAATGGACAATCCGTTAAAACCACATCACGTGTCGTAGAGGGTTTGGACGAGACATCACGAGAACCACTTGAGATCAGGGAAAACAAACATGACCAGGGGTCTTTCTTCTTTGCATCAAAAGTAGAGGACTTCTGGATTATGCAGGGGAAAAAAGATAGTGAGAGTTGAATGATGAACGAGCAAACGAAAGAGAAAGAAGTTGAAGAAGAAAGAAAGATGTGGGAAAATTCACTGAGGTAACAAAAGGGAAAGAAAATAATCAAGTAACAGTTGTAGTTGAAGTAGTTGTGGTAGTTACCGAAAAATGAATGAATAATTGGACAAACGAATTTATGAATGAAAAAATACAGAAATGTATGAGGAGGAAAGTATATAGGAATTAATGGAAGAAAGAAGGAAAGAAGGAAAGGAGGAAAGAAGCAAAGGATGAAGAGCGAAAATTATATATCGAATTCGTAAGGAAAGAGAATATGACTCAAAAGAAGAAGGTTTGGAAGACCTAGAAGGGAAGAAAAGTTGAAAGAGAGAAAAGAAAACGAAGAAAGAAAGAAAGAAAGAAAGGATGAGAGAGAGTAAGGAAGAAAGAAAGTAAGGAAGAAAAAAAAGAGCACGGGCTGATATGAAGATTTAGGAAGATAAAAAAAAATAGAAGAGTCAGAAAAAAAGAGGGGATAAAAAAATGAGAAGCCAAAATGGAAAATCAAAAAGAGAGGAGATTGACTTGGAAGAAGGAAAAACAAGAATGAAAATGATTGAAAAAAGAAGAAATAGAAAAAAATGATAGAGAGTGAAGAAAGGAAAAGAACAAAAAATTGGCTCAAGGAAAAGAGGGAGCGAGTAAAGAAGAGAGAGGAAGAAAAAAGCTGAAAGGAAAAGGAACAAAAGAAGAAAGATTGATTGGAAAACAGCAAGGATGAGGAAGGGGTGATGAAGTAAAACATTGGAATAGAAGATTCAAATGTTGGATATTTTGAAGAAGACGATGAATGAGTATGAAAAAAAAAACAATACAAACTCACATTGTTAGGGGATTTAGAGAATAATTTCATGGAAATCTTTTTAAATGAGCTTTTGAAAAAAAAACTAATCGAAGAAAAAAGAAAAAAAATATGTACAAAAAAAAAGAGGAGAAAGAAATATAGGAGTATCTAAGAAAAAAATGAGACAGGAAAATAAAAGAAGGAAAAGTGTAGAGAATGGAGAGAAGAAAAACGAATAAAAACTTCGGTAGAAGAAAGAATATAAAGGTACAAAAGAAAAAATAAATAAATAAAGAAAGAAAGAAAGAAATAAATAAATAAAGAAAGAAAGAAAGAAAGAAAGAAAGAAAGAGTGAAAACGTAAAGGAAATCAAACGAAAGAGGTGAGTGGAAAGAAAGAAAGGAAGAAAAAAAGGGGGATGAAATGAAAGAAAACAAAATTGAGAAAGAAAAACAGGGAATGAAGATATGTAATCAAAGAAGAACTAATAAAAAGGACGGGAAGGACAAAAATCTTTAATAAACATAAAAAATAAATAAATAGATAAATAAATCCGAACGACCCAAGGCGGACAATAATGAAGGATGCATAAGTTTGACGTCTAAACTTTCCACGTGTCATTTCAAAATGCGCCACTAAAGACGAGTCAGAGTCGCAAACAGGGCCGGCTGGAGTTCGGGCTGGGGCAATAGGGCGACAGTAGTAGTAGTCGTAGTAGTAGTAGTAGTAAGTGGAAGAGGGGTTGTGTTGTGGGTGGAGGTAGAATGAAAAGTGCACTTTTTGGCGGGAATGTACTTGTGCGGGCGGCCGAGGGAGAGGCTAATCTTTTCCTCCTAGCGTCGTGTGTCAAGAGGCTCATGTTATACTGCTTAAAGCAGATGCTGAATGAGGGACATTTGAACAGGGTTCAAGTGGCTTAGTAATGAGTAAGTGGAGTGAGAGGGGCAGGGCAGGTAGCAACACAAACTAGACAGGCACAATCTGACACAGGGGCAAATTTAATCCGAGCAGGTAGCGCAGCATGAAAAAGGGAGTGGCTTTGTTATAAGACATGATGGAATTTGAGCCTTGATCTTTTACGCTTCAATTGATATTACTAAACGTTTCTTAACATACCGCTTAAGTAGGAAAATTAAATGAATATTAATAAACAGATTCCAGTGTTAGTGTTAGCATTAGCAGAGTTCATCATCAGTCTTTTAACGTCCGTCCTTAGACAGACCTTCCCAAGGATCCCCTCAATCGTGGGCGTCAATGGAGCCAATATTTTCTGAACTTGTCTAGTTCATCTCTCCATCTTGTATTTTGTTAGCCTTAGTTTCGCATGTGATCATTAGGGATCCATGTAGTGAATCGTGATGTCCATCGGTTGTCTTTCATTCTTGCAACATTATCAGCACATTGCCATTTGAGTTTTCTAATGTATTCTATGATGTCTTGGGCTCCCGTTTTCTTCCTTATGTACTGTGCTGCCTTGTGATCTCTCCATGTAAGGTTGAGCATGATTCTCTCATGTGCACGTTGCATGCTTCTCAGTTTACTGTTCTATTTTTTTGGTTAGATTCCATGTTTCAGCTCCATAAGTGACTATTAGGGGGATGCATTGGTTGTATACACTTTTTTTTGGGGGGGGGGGGTATTGGGATCGTCTTGTTTTTAAAGGTTAAAGTTGCTCTGCCAAAGGATTGCCATCTTAAGGTGATTCTCTGCTTGATTTCTTCTTCTTTTGTGAACTTCATAGAGATTCATTGTCCTAGGTATATGTAGTGGTCTACTTCTACACAGTGCCAAACCTCGGGTTGTATACCAGTGTCATCCACGACTAGAGAAAATAAATAACCATAATATAGTCCAAGTTATGGCTATTTATTTTCTCAGTTTCTTTGATAATGGACTTATATTTTATTCCGCAATGCAAGAAGAGCTTGCTTAGGTTCCATATTTCAGCTCCATAATTGACTATCAGGAGGATGCATTGGTTGTATACTCTTCTTTTTAGGATTATTGGGATCGTCTTGTTTTTGAAGGTTATGCTTGCTTTGCAAAAGGCTTGCCATCCTAGGGTGATTCTTCGCTTGATTTCTTCTTTTGTCTATCGTTTCTAGCCATTTTTTAAAGGAAAAAACCCTCACGATATTTTCTTGGTATCTGTATCTCAAAATATATCCCAACTGGGACAATATCTGGTTTGTGAAGTCAAACTATGGATTTGTACCGTTGTTGACTTTCTGCTCAAATTGCTTTTTATTATTTATTTCGAAAATTCACATTCAAACATTCGGTGGCATATTTTTTTCAAGATTTGATGCAAAGATATTTCTGCTTGGAGAAGTGATAGTCGCATTCGATACTCTAACATTTCGATGACTCACTGACGAGGAAAACTGCTTGCAATTGAAATGGACAACTTAAAAATATATTGCCGAGATGATAAAAGATGAATCACATTACCAAGAGATGAAAAAGCTAGTGGCATAACGGTTGGCAAA
Source organism: Thysanoteuthis rhombus (assembly GCA_963457665.1). Classification (NCBI taxonomy): domain Eukaryota; kingdom Metazoa; phylum Mollusca; class Cephalopoda; order Oegopsida; family Thysanoteuthidae; genus Thysanoteuthis; species Thysanoteuthis major. The sequence goes on from OY735210.1 coordinate 8,683,466, forward strand.
TGGAGTCAGTGGGCTGAGTTCAAAATTGATCTGAGACGATTTGGGTTCAATTTGCGCTAAAAATCTTGGAAAAACGCATAAATCCATCATCTATTTCCCTAGCTATGGGTAATTGGCAGGGTAGACTGTGCTCTCCAGCCTTGGTTGACAACCAATCTGGGATGTGAACAGCCCTGAATTCAAATTGAGCCAATGATCTTCAGCTTCAGGTGTGGGTATAGAAATGTAAAACCCAGACTGCTATCGTAATGATTGATGAGATTCTTGCGTAGAATAGAAATAGAAAGAAAAATCAGTCAAGGGATGAGCTTTCCTAATTTAAAATAGTCAGTGTCGAATAAGGGACGAGTCTCGTGACTAGATTACACGTTTTGCGTTTATCCGACCAAGTGTGTCCCTGACGTGACTTTGTGATCACAACACTATATTCCCCTTTGGTCAAGCCAGATTGCAGAATATATAACATAATTTATGAAAAGGATGCATGATTTTGTACTTAATATAACTAAAAAATTACAATATGACTTTTACTTGACCCCAGAAATATAATGGCTGAAATGTCCTCTTGAGGCCTATCATAAACATATCTGTTCACACACAGACAAACACACACACTCACACACAAACACACACACACACACACACACACACACGCGCGCCACGCACACTTTGTTATATTCGCTTAAATTCCGTCGATAATAGTGAGATTTATTTCTTAAACTGTATTTAATTGATTATTTAGCATTCAAATGAAGTGGATTTGTTTTATTTCCATTAAAAGGTCAGAAATGATAACAATATAAGCATCTGTAATTGAAGGTTAAGGCTTCTGTATGCCACCATTTTGAATTTCAACTATAAATCTTAGAGAAAAATTATTGTACCAACATTTCATTCACGAAAAAGACTGACCAAGGTTAGGATAGTTAATGCAAGACCAGCCTCCCCCTCTTCCCAAGGGTAGGGGCCATCCATATCATTGTAAATAATAGGATAATGAATACTAATATTTAATTCATGATTAAGCTTTTAGTGTTACCCAGAAGCAGTATAGAGACGCGTAATAACACTATCTATGAATTTGAAATGAAGTGAAACCAAAACACGGAAAAATATTCAAAATCGACTTTTCAAATTTCGGTTGTCTTTAGCATCTTTTTATTATAGTCGCTTAATTCTATTCGGGAGGTCAACATGTACAATGCTTTCAACCTAAAACAAAATGAAAAAAAATTGAGAAACTATTATGTTGATGCTTATGAGTTTTCTCCTGTTTACATCATAGAGAATAATTCTAAAAGTGGAAGATTTATAAATGTAATTGCATTTCTTTTTCAGTTTCAATGTGAATATAGATACATTTCGCTTTTATTGGACCTATTTCCAAACGTGATTTCAAATTAGAACATAATGCTGTTCAAGATGCTGATGAAGTCAACAAAGCTTTTCGAGTGAAGGCAACTACGGTACAAATTGTTCGTTGTCGGTTCATTAGTTTCAAGTCTGGACACCAATAATAAACCGAGAGGTTGGCGTAGAACTGTTCTTAATGACAAAGAATTATCAACAATCGTGGTCAACGATTCAAGCAGTTTTGAGAGACATTAGGTCTTAATGAGAAAATTTTTAAAAAAAACGTTAAAGAAATGGAAAATGTCTTCCACGTACTGAATGATATGTTCCATACAGTGCAGGAACCACATCTCTCAGCTAACTGCCTAAGCTTAGAGTATTAGGATATGAAGTCTTCTAACATTACCCGTCGTGACTTCTCTTTTTTTCAACAGATTATCATTTTTTCGATCATTTCGAACTTCATATACGTAATAAATACGTTCAATAACAGAGAAGCCAGAATTCGTGTTTTTGCTGAATTTATCACTTCTTAAACTAAAGAATGTTTTTTTAGATATGGCATATTATTGTGATCGTTCGAAAAGGTCATTACTTCAAATAGGTCATATTTTGATTAAATATTTACCGATTTCGTTGTTGATATTGTCATTATATTACTATTGTAGAATAAATATCTCACATGTAACAACTCAATAATTTGACCGGAAGAATGCCCTTCTCTTTGCTTACTAGAAGATCTGAATGTAAAAGTCTAGGATTGGTATCTGGAGAATTGTCCAGGTTCTCTGCTTCGAAAGTTATTAGGAAACCATTACGGCTATAAATTTGTAAATCTGTGCTGGAAAAATTCAAGATGTTGGAGCTCTCAATAAAAGCGGCGAGAGCGTTGCAGCAACTTTTACAAATGGTGGCTTTATATTGTGAGTCACATCCGGATGATCTTAATGATATCCGGCCTTTTTTGAAGAGAGACCCGTTTCAAAAGATGGCGGTCGTAGAAGTACCAATTAATGCCCAGTCAGCGACAGAATACGTCTTCCTCTTTTACATTTTTACCGAGAGTTGAAGGAGCGAGTCACGCAACTTTACAACCGCCTCCCTTGACTTTTCTCTCTTTTTCGATAATTTTTTCCTATTTTCTTCCTCGAAAATCCTTCATTTTCTGCCCGTCTTTATTGTTTTTATTTTCTTCTTTCAATTGTTATTTCAGCTATTTTCCACCCCTAATGACTTTGGTCTGATTTTCTATCTTGCTTATACGACACTAACTTTTGCACCAAGATTGTTTCTTTTTCTGCTTTTTTAATACTTATGTCTTTAGGTGTCCTTCATTGCCTCATTTTGTCAAACTCCGGTCCATGTTGGAGTTGACTTTATTTTCCCCCGTTACAAGAGTAAGAGCAATCACCAAATTTGGAGGAGTAAACTCTTCGCTGTTTTGTTTATCCTGTCACGTTAAACAAAATTAAATAAATATATAAACATTTCCCTGCCGCAATTTGAAATCAACTTCAAGTGATTGCTAGGGGTCTTCTTGCCGACTGAGCCAGACTCACAACTTTTCATATCTCAACGAATTTATTTGTCATTTCTACTATATAAAAGTTACAATAAAAATCTCCAGTTGTAATTGAAGCAGGACTAGAGCTTGACCCTGCAGCAACCAGTTATTTTCAAAGAATCAGTTTTTGTTTGATCATCTATGTTAAGCAGCTTCGAAACTGTCTCACACTTATGGGGGTGACCAATGAGGAACACATGGTTCTGTGATTAGTAATGATGGCCTTGTTTCAGATCAATCAAAGCTCGTTAAATAAAGAGAAAGCTATGTTTCTTTTTTCATTTTTTTTTATTCAAGCCGAAGCTTTCAACTCATCTCACGACAACGCAGTAAGCTATAAGTAAATAATTACCGAACATATAGGAAAAAATGTATATATATTCGTACATATATATTTGTACATATGTATTCATTCATATGTAATGATGTATATATATATATATGTTTATATAAATAGATATACAGATGTATAGATATATTCATACATATCCATCTACGCATATATATATATATATATATATATATATATATATATATATGTACATCTATAAATATATACATATATACATTTATATAGAGAAAAATAGGTATAGATATCGACACACACACATACTCACTCATACATATGTACATATATGTGTGTGTATATAAATGAAAATCACACTTAGATAAAGCTTAAATTCAATATGTCACTTTATTTGTTTATTATTGACGAATACGGATTGGAAGAGCCTCATCCTTTTCCTCCGATCCCATGACATTATCAACAATTCGCTGTCAAGCAAACATGGAAAATAAAATAAAAATAAGAATACAACTTTTTTTCTTGCTTTATTCATTTGTTTAATTTCTGTTGCGAACTTCTTTTTTTTATAAAAATCACTACGAATCTGATTTCAGTGAAATTCTTCCTGTGAACGGAATCCATACCTAGTTCAAACGGATTATCCCTCAAGATAAAGGGGTTAACTTTAATGTGTTCTTTCGCTACCTAAATCCTAAACTGCATTAGAAATATGTTGTTTTTGTGAGTGTCTTCTTTTGTTTAAATTTAATCTGACAATTGTTATCTTCTAGAAGAACAAGTAAATTCGGAGTAAAGTTTGGTAAGGTCTGCGGAGGTTGTGGGTGCTAATGTTTCGCGAAATCTCTGAAGAGTGAATTTTTCCTTATTTTTTTTCTTTTTAATCCCTGGAATGCAAGAGAGACGAAAATTACTTCTGACTGGAATCGAAATGTATACTAATGAGATTTTCAACTTTTCTATACAAAAATACAAGTGGTGGAAGACTTTCATGGCCGACAATGAGGTTAACAGCATTTTTTCTCGGAACTATCCTGACAGGTAAGATAGTTAGTGGAGAGTGATTTCCTAGGTTCTCGCTCATTGACACTTTTCAGCATCAGCTAGCGTGGAATGCCAGTGACGAAGCACTTTTTCAAAAGAGCCATCAATGAGATAAAGCCCAAGGAGAGTTGGTTTCATCCCATTCGCAAAAACAAATGAACGTAAACAATCGGAAGTCAAACTTTGTTCAGCCGATTCCGTTATCAGTGACAATAACTACTACAACACTTCAACAAGCTGGACCACGATAGTGAGCAAATTACTTTCACATACATTTGCTATTGAAGGGAGTTTGAGCCTAACTGAGTGTGTCATCATTTTGGCTCCATAGTCATAATTAGCTGAGATTAGTAACTATCTGAGCGTACTATAGAGCAATGGTAAGTGACTTAAGTAAGAAATTACTGGCTTGGATTTAAGTGGTGATGAATCGTCATTATTATATACTCACAATATTTCAGCCATGTATCCACCGGCTATCTTTTGTATGGACCCGACGTGATAACGATTGTTGAACCATCTGAAGACATTAGGTTCAAAGTTTCAGAAAATACACGACCCGATTGTCGTCTATATATATGGCATAGTGGGTATAGCTTCCGGTTACTTAGTGTTCGTGCGTTCAATGCTTGGGTCAGGTAGAGGTATCCTAAACAACGAACAAACTACTGCATCACCAGAACTAATATGAGATATTAATTGATATAGACAGCGAAATCAGAAAGAAGCCCACGGCTGAAAACGCTGAATCAATAAGTATATGAAAATCATAATTCCTCATCTTACAAATCCAGACTGAGAATGAAGGTACTCGTTTGGATATTACTCACTGGAATAGCATAAAACTCTTTGCAAAAACCTCAGTTGATAAGGGTTGAAAAGCTTAATGACCTATACCGGGCGGCAGTTGAAATACAAATCCCCTCTTTTAAAAATATACCAACGTCTCTGCAGAATGATTGATCATTTCATTTTTTAAAGTTTCATTAAAACTAATTGAATTCTATCTGATCAATAGCAAATTAGCTGGCGTATAAACTGAAAGTAATCGATTTGATACTAACAAATTATTCATTGGTGTGTTGTATATTTATCTCTATATATTCCGTGAATATATCTTACAAATATATACCCAATCTGGTGACATCTATCTATATATCTATTCGTGTCTATATCACTCTGTTCATATTTATCTATTTATGTGAGTCAGTTCATTTCTATCTCTCAACAACCATCTGGTAATACTTGTATATCTATCAATTCATCTATCTCGGTCCGTTCGTATTTATCATTATAGCTACATGATTGTTTGTCTCACCCTATCTACACCATACGATAAGATATGTTAAATGGCAGTATTGCCGTTCGATGCACATCGACGCCAACGAGTGTAACGAGAGAAAGAACGCCATCCGTTGTTTTAATTTGAATAAAAGCATAAAGTAGAAATCTTTTTTGAAAATTTCTGATTTATGAATATTGTCATGGACAGCAAGACGCAAAGGTATCTGAATGCACGATGACTGAGCATATCTTGCTACGAAAAGGACCAACAAAAATAAACTAAAGAGGAAACCAAACCCACCGAAGTACCGAATACCATTTTTGCATTAAATTGATTCAACTTTAAACTCTAGTTTGTCAACAAACTCATGTAAAACTGTTCCTGCGGAATGAGAATAATTTTGGTAATTTTTAATCAATTATTTGATAGTTTTTACAAACTAATCCATCCATACTACAAAGCAAATGATGGTTTTGGTATTCCGATAAATAGATTCATAGTTTGTTAACACTATGATAGTCAGCCATACTGTGAACTTGCGAATAATTAGAATTCATGTAATACATTGTTCCAACTCGGTTGTTCGTTCCTGCAGCTGTAAATTATCAAATTTAACTACAGAATTAGATCAATTAAGTAAAAAAATCCATTAAAAAATTTTGTATCTCAAACTGTTTCAATTCCATTGTTTGTTTCTATTGGCCCATTTTGCGCTGAGATTCCGTTCAGTTATCTCTGCAGTTATAGAAGTCGGCATTTTCCATGTTGGTACCGGAAAGAATTGTGCCGAGTAGTCAGTGAGCCTGGTGCAATGCTCTCCATTCGACGAAAACTGGTAAGTACACCCCTACCACGAGATGATGGCAAATTTTGGCTAAACTCAACTGGATTCCACGAGAAAAAAATCAGGACAAACTACATAAAAACAAAAATCAACAGAACACAGACAAACAGCAAATGCCGCATGTGCGGTGAAAGAGATAAGACAGTGAACCACATAACTAGTGAATGTAGTCAACTCGCCCAGAAGGAGTATAAGCATAGACACGATAGAGTAGCAACGATGATACACTGGGAACTAAGCAAACAAATGGGATTCAACCATGTGGAAAAGTGGTATCAGCACAAGCCAGAGGCAGCCCTGGAGAATGACAACCACAAACTACTCTGGGACTTTGACATCCAAACTGACCACCTCATCCAGGCAAGAAGACCGGACTTGGTAATTGTAGACAAAAAAAAGGAATGCCTGCCAAATAGTGGACGTGGCTGTACCTGCAGACCATAGAGTAAAAAGGAAGGAGAGTGAAAAACGGGAAAAATACCAGGACCTAGCAAGAGAATTAAGGAAGATGTGGAACATGAAAACCAGGGTAGTACCGGTCATAGTGGGCGCACTAGGAACTGTCCCCCAAAATACTGAGGGTGAGACTAGACGAGATCGGGATTAGGGGGAGGATTGAGACTGTTCAGACTACAGCACTACTGGGAACTGCACAGATACTGAGGAAAGTACTGGAAATATAAGGACTGCAACGCTGTCAATAGTGACCCAACAGAAGAAGGGAAATGAAAGCGGAAGCTCAAATTGTAGCACTGACATGATAGGTGAAAGAGAGAGGAGACGTTAGCTGAAGACCTGAGGAGACTTATTGTCACTCAGCCTTCAGCGATAACCACTGGGCAACCAGTGTGAAACTGTAAATCACAGTATTACTGTGACCTATAAATACTAGGAGAGGAGGGCAGGGGACTAGAGGAGACTTGCTGTCACTGAACCTCAAGCGGTTTCCACCAGGCAACTGGTGTGAGATTGCAAATAATAATAATAATAATGGGATTCAACCATGTGGAAAAGTGCTATCAGCACAAGCCAGAGGCAGTCTTGGAGAAAGACAACCACAAACTACTCTGGGACTTTGACATCCAAACTGACCACCTCATCCAGGCAAGAAGACCGGACTTGGTAATTGTAGACAAAAAAAAGGAAAGCCTGCCAAATAGTAAACGTTGCTGTACCTGCAGACCATAGAGTAAAAAAGAAGGAGAGTGAAAAACGGGGAAAAATACCAGGACCTAGCAAGAGAATTAAGGAAGATGTGGAACATGAAAACCAGGGTAGTACCGGTCATAGTGGGCGCACTAGGAACTGTCTCCAAAACACTGAGGGTGAGACTGGACGAGATCGGGATTTCGGGAAGGATTGAGACTGTACAGACCACAGCACTACTGGGAACTGCATGGATAATGAGGAAGGTGCTAGAGATATAAGTACTGCAACGAATTTTAGCCCTGATATGATAGGTGAAAGAGAGAGGAGACGTTAGCTGAAGACCTGAGGAGACCTATTGTCACTCAGCCTTCAGTGATAACCACTGGGCAACCGGTGTGAAACTGTAAATCGCAGAATTACTGTTACCTATGAGTACTAGGAGAGGAGGGCTGGAGACTTGAGGAGACTTGCTGTCACTCAAACTCCAGCAGTTACCACCAGGCAACTGGTGTGAGATTCCAAATAATAATAATAATAATAATAATAATAATAATAATAATAATAATAATAATAATAATAATAATAATAATAATAATGATGATGCAAAGAACAGTGCAGAGGTCGAAACAGTGTTCAACAAAGTGAAAGAATACAACGATGACTTTGGGATTGAGATTGGATAGAAAAATTTGGGTTATTGAGGTTAAAGGAGGTTTTCACCGGCAGAAGGAATCGAACACCGGGACAGCAAGAAGATTAGAGCATTGACAACACAAGGCCATTGCAAATACCCGGGAGTTCCCGAATGTGACAAGATAAAGCAGGAAAAAATGAAGGAGAACATAAAAAGAGAATACCTTAGGAGGATGAGGAAAACATTAGAGACCAAAGTGAATGGCAGGAATACATGGGTCATATCGTTAGTTAGATATGGATGGACCAAGGAAGAATTCTAGTCAATGGACCAGTGAACAAAAAAAGCTGATGATAATGCACAAAGCCTTGCCGCCCAGATATGACACAGATAGACTGTACGTGAAGAGAAAAGAAGGGGGTAGAGGACTTATCAGCATAAAAGATTGTGTCCAGAGAAACAAAGCAGGTCGGGAAAAGTATGTACAAGCAAACACTGAAGACATCATGAAGCAACGCAATGAACAGCAAAAAAATAGAAAACAGTGGAGCAGCACAGCAAACAAGGAAAGAAACTTGGGAACAGACGAAACTATATGGAGAACTTAAAAGATAGATGCAAGATGTGGCAGACCAGAGATCATGGATATGGCTGCGAAAAGGAAGCCTGAAAAGAGAAACTCATCATGGCAGCCTCAAACAAATACACCAGGACAAACTATATCGAAACAAAAATCGACAGAATACAGACAAACAGCAAGTGCCATCCATGTAAGGAAAGGGATGAGACTGTAAACCACGTAACTAATGAATGTAGTCAACCAGTTCTGAAGGAGAATAAATACGGATACGATAGAGTAGTAATAGAGATGCACTGGGAACTGAGAAAACAAATAGGATTTAACCATAGGAAAACGGAGTGTTGGCTCAAACTGGAGACAGTCCTGGAGAATGGAAACCACAAAGTACTTTTAGATTTTTACATCCTAACAAACTTACCCCATCCAAGCAGGAAGATCGGACCTGGTAATCATGAACAAGAAGAGGAGAACCTGACAAATAATAGACGTGGCCACACTTGCAGACTACAGAGTAAATAGGAAAGAGAATGAAACGCTGGAAAAATACCAGGACCTAACAAAAGAACTGAAGGTGTGGAACATAAAAGTCAGGATAGTACCAGAAATAAAAGGTGCACTCGGAACCTAATCGAAGACACTGAAAGTGAGATTGGAGGAATTTGGGGTAAATGAATGATCGAGACTGTGCAGACCACAGCACTGCTAGGGACTACACGAATACTGAGGAAAGTGCTAGAAATATGAAATCCACGACTCCAGCTTTAAGCTGTAGCCTGATAGAGGAGGAGGAAAAAATACCACCAATAGTGGTGAAGGTACGAACCACATCACTGCTGTGGCGAGGGAGAGATGAGGGGAGGGCAGAAGATTGGAAGAGACTTTCTGTCACTTAGTCTCCAGCGATAATCACCGGGCAACCGGTGTGAAACTGTAAATCACAGCACTACTGTGGACTGTGAGAGTGTGGAAAGGAGGGCTGGAGACCCGAGGAAACTTGCTGGTCACTTTTGCATCATGATTGGTACAAATGATTATTATTCAACGATGAATCAAGTGTACTGACAAAAGATCAAATCATTTTGAAAAATATATATATACATATTTACATATATGGTCATTACGAACTCTATATATGTTCAAACCTACACACATATATTTTCACGCAAGCATACATACACACTCACATTCACCCACATTAGCGCTTACCACCAATCCCTTACATACATACATACATACATACATACATGGATAACTCACAAAACAGATACAAACACATACGTAAACACACGCTCACAAAGCGACAACCACATTAACACTTACGACCAATCCCACATACATACCCGCACACACACACACACACACACACACACACACACACACACACACATATGCTAGTGCGTACACAGAATTCAAGAGAACATTAATTATGTAAACACGGATGGGCTATAAGCACTGAGTAATTTATTTCATTTCTTTTTCTATTTTTTTTTTGATTTTGCTTAAAGTGACGTGGACAGACACGAAGTCCAATTTATTTGCATCTAGTTTTTAACCCTTGACCTTCATGCATGGCACTTTGTGACTTAATCAAGTTCACACTTCCCTCAATTCCTTACGTCCACTTCTTGTGATTTAACGGAATTCAGTAATTGTGGTGTAGTCCCCGCATTTTCTGATAATCTGACCAGTCGATTCTCTTAAGTTACCAATAATTTACTAAACCACTCATGGCAACAAAAAGCTTCTCCTTTCGTAACTGAACCCGTGTTTATCATAATAACACAATGATTATATCTTGCATGCCAAGAGTCATTTAAAAAAGATAATTTTATCTACGATTCTTTTTTTAGTGGTAATATCAGACCATCGGGACACTTAAGTACCAAATTTAGTATAAACGGCATCCGTTGAATTGGCCGCTTGTCAATTTGTCGTGAGGTCAATTAGTTTATAAGACAATTGGTCACTAACTCAAAGAAATGTTCAAAATAAGTTTCCAGCGCCATTTTTGGTGCCATCCCAGAGAAGTGGGTTCATACTATTCAAGAATCGTTGATGAAAGGGCGTTCATTTCATTGTATTTTGGTGAAAATCAAAGCTGAATAAAAAAAACAACTTTATTTCCTACGTTCAATCAAAGAAATATGCAGCGTAAAGCTAAAGATGGGATTACTGAAGCTTATGATAAACATTCGTCAGAAATGGTTGGCAAGGTTCAAGAAGACAATTTCAGATCAAGGACCAAAGGTGCCAACCAAAACCCCAGAACGTAGAATCTAATGGTAGGGAGATAGATTTAGGGAATATGATAATATGATAATTTTTATTAAGCAAAAGTACTCGTCTTAAGTTCAAGAATATACGGCATCTGGCAATCTCAGGTCAGTCGGTCCAACATGTTCAAGATATTGAAAAATTACTCGATAAATCAACTGAAGAAAAAACTGGAATCGTGTTTTACGATTTGATTTACACAATTTAACTCAAAGGAGATGTAAAGCCATAGAAAGCCAAGTAAAAATATTTTGATGATGGAATAAATTATACAATAGATTTTTAAAAAATCTAAGGTTTTCTTATAAAAATATTTTGGAAACGTATAAATCATATATATATATATATATACATATATATATGTATATATATATATATATATATATATATATATATATATATATATATATATTGGGAAAACCGGTTGCTGATGAGTGCAGTATGCATGAAAATGAGTAGCCACTTGAAATAATACATTAGTCGTGTATGGAATATCTCTGTACAAATATTTTAATAAATCCTGTTGGCCCTCTCGGTCCGATAAGCTGAATTTTTGTGGCACGCCTTAAAATTCCTCGACACGAATGAATATCTATTCGACCCTGTGCTTGAAGTTAATCAACTTATTTTCACTCTGCAGTCCAATTAGGATTGACGATCGGGAGTTCCCATTTGAGGATATCCGTGTTGCAATATGCAGGAACCTGATAAAATATCTATAGAGGCTTTATTTTGTGCCTGGCCAGGGGAAAAATTCCCAGTGTAATAAAAAAAAAAATTAAATAAAATAAAAATAAGAATACTTATCAGTTTTGAAATGAAAAAAAAATAAAACAAAATAAAAACATTAAAAGATTTGTCACTCGGGTGTCACGAGTTTTAAGAAGTTCAAGCATACTTCTAAAATCTGTACTAGCTATATTCACAATTAAAGGAGGCCACTTAAATCCCAGATATTTTTTGAACTGAGGTTTTACTCAGTTTCAATTTCGAATAAAAATAAAAATTGTGCATTTGATCCTTACTGAGAATCCATCCATAGTGGCCTTTGGTCAAACTTGGCAAAGTTTCACAAATGCCCACAGATTATGTATCACATTCAATTATATGAAATGCGTATCATGCGAGCTATTTCTATTCGTATAAATCATTAATCTGTTTTATATTCATGCATAATACGATCACTTTATTACTATTATTGTATGGAGTTTTCACAAATATCATAATCTTAGTTCCATTTCATCAAAATAACTCGTCAGCCGCCGGCGATGAGTAAACTGCGTGGATTGGAGACAAAGAATAAGCTCTCGTGGAGAGTCGAACTCTTTTTTTGCCTCGAAGAAGCCTAGCTCTCCTAATCAGCTGCTCCGTTGCATGAGCTACAAAAATTCAAACTTGCCCTTCTTCCCAAACTCACATAAGATACAAATATTCATTGCTGGTTTCACACAGTGGATTGTCAATGTTTGATTTTCAAAATCGGCGTTGTTGTTCTGTTCCTATCATTAGGAAAAATATCCTAATCCAAGAAATGAAAAATAGTGAAGAAGTCGACAAATGGCTAATAATACAAAATGTTAAAGACTCCCCCGCGATCCGAATGTAGACCAGAACTATAAAAGCTTCAGTAAACCAAAACAGCGTACAGCGAAGGAACAATTAAAATTGATTTATATGGGAATAATTTTTCACTTTCCCAGACACACTGTCTGCAAGTTTTACGCCAAGTGTGACAACACCCTTACGAACTCTTTCAGACTTTTCTGTTACCTTGATAGGTTATGTACTAAATAAACCGAGATAAAGCACAGATGCTCACAGGCGCAGTTCAAAGATATGGGAGTCTGAGTTCTTTATAAAAATTGAAGTAGCGAAAAGCAAATCTTCATTAAGTTAAGGATTGCATCGAATAACAGACAAGCAAATGCTGGGTTTCTTCTCTCAGAAGAGAAAAGGCACGATTGTGGATGTTTCCCGTTGTTGTATGATATCTGTCCGGGAAGTATCAAGCCATTTCAGATATTTCGAGACCCGGTTGGGCAACTTTGATTTAACTTGACAATCAGCGGTGACTTTACGGCACGTGTTCGAATAAACAGTTTCCAGTGGGGTTACTCGACACTAATACAATATGAAGTAAATTTACAATGTTAGAACCTATCCATTCTACACATCTTTTGCTGTTTTTTTGTTTGTTTTTTTTTTCGTTAGTTTGTATTTTTGCCAAACGATTTTATCACATGGGATGGCCGGCCTCCTTTTCGTCCAGATTTGGCTCAATCTGATTTCATGGAGGCAGCTGACGTTGATTCCGAAATGAGGACTTACCAGAACACTGGGATTCTTCAAAGGTAAGTTATTTTACGTTAAGATTAAACTGCAGACCGCTTTCTGATCTCGGGTACACACACACAAAAATCACTCACACGCATATATATGTTTGTGCGGATATATATATTTATATATATAATTGTATCATCTGCAGACAGCTGTTTCGGTGTATTACAACTCTTCAGTGTGGCTATAGACTATACCATTTTCCCATCCAATGCCGCGAGGTAGGATTGAAACATTCGCTTCAGACCCGGAGGTCGGTATCCTACCTCTGCTCCACGGAACTGGACGGTCAGTAAGGTTGAATTTAAGCAATATATTTATTCATCTTATATTCCCCATCCATCAGAGTGCTCTATTCCTATGGAAGAGTATTATATATATATATGTTCATTCTAATAATTATTTGATACAGTTGTGTTTACAGAAAAAAGTGCTCAAAAATGAATTAGTAGTTAAATGCAAACACGAAAGGAAATCTTTATAAGGTTATGTAAAAATCAAAATGTTATATTTCACATACAGCGGTCAAAGGGGGGAACTTTTCCCATCCTTTTAGTTATTGAATTGATGGGATACATTTCTCAAGGGTAAATGTTGGAAAATGAAAGTAAACATTTCTTTTATCATTTAACAAAAGCGAGACGGACCATTCTCCCAATTTAAGGGGTTAAAGCGAGGAAAACTATTATCTGAATTAAAATTTGAATAAAATATCTTGAGAAAAAAGTACTTTCAAACGTTTTAGAGGGGCGTTCTATTTGTAATGCAGCTATAATGCAAAACTGAATCCTTACTCTCCGTTCAATATATACATATACATATACATACTCTCCGAATGACCCTTCCGTGAGATGTATATTCAGTTAGTGGGTACGTATGTATAAATGTATGAGAGAGCTAGTATATATATATATATATATATATATATATATATATATATATATATATATATATATATATATATATATATATATATATATATATACTTGTGTGAGAGTTTGCGGGATGCACACGCTTGTACGTACATTAGAACATATTGAATGTTGTTCAGTCCATGGGAAATATTCTAAGTATACCGAATTAGTAAAAATCTTGAAAATCACTGTTGTAATCATTAGAGTACATTTTTTTTTTTTTTTGTAACTGTGACTTGATAGTTTTGTAGTTGTTTTCGCTTCTATCACTACTTTCGCTTCTATTGTCATTACTATTGTTATATCTGCTGTTGTAATGTAGACACTGTATCCTCTTCAACATGTGATCAACACATAAAATGAGATAGAAAAAAAAATACTCTAATAGAAATAGCAACAAGCTAGCACTGACAAAATTCAATAAATTCAGAGCCACCAAATGAACTTACAAAGAAAAAAAAGGTAAGGAAGCAAAGACTAGGAACAAAGAAAATAAAATAAACAAAAGGAAGATGGAGCTGTAAAAATGGCTTCTAATTTTCCAAATGGCCGGACGCAGAATGTGTGCGTGAATGTAACGTTTCACGTGACATATGCTGACATTGATTTCGGTGCACAGAACGTGGCGGGAGTCGCTCATTAAGAAAGCATTGTGTTCTTCACAAACACGGCGAGGAATTCAAAAGGCTTGAATTTAAATTAAAACAAGATGAAAAACGGAAACATTAGCTCTATCTATCTATTTATCTATCTATCTATCTATCTATCTCAGTTTCTATCTCTCTATCCATATATCTATCAATTAGGTCTATATCTATCTATCTATCTATCTATCTCGGTGTCTATCTTTCTATCTATCAATATATGTATTAATCAAACTAACTTGGTCACTCTGTTAGTCTGTCTGTATGCATGCCTGCATGTATGTAAGTTTGTATATATATATCTCTCTCTCTCTCTCACCATTTTAGTTCATTTTCCAGCTAGTGTGTACTTCATCTATCGGAAGCCTTTTCTTCTTTTTGATCTCTCTATGAATCAATCAATCAATCTATCAATTTATTTGTCCACGCATAACTTCATTTTAACGTATACCTATCTTTCTGCTACACAGACTCTCCAGTTTTCTGCTTGCCGACCTGTATGCCGCCCAATCTAATTCTGGATCGTAAAAGCTAATTGCTTAACTGACTTCACGTATTTTTGCTTTGTTTTATTCCCCAAAGTCTCTCATACACACGAGAATTTCACAAGGAATTTCCACTCAAACTCAATCATACAGATTTACTAATTAGCTCAAAATCACCATCCGTTTACACCAACAAAGGTTTGTGTATATTTACGCGTCAAGTATTTTCGACAGCATGCATACGATCATCATCATCATCATCATCATCATCATCATCACCACCACCACCATCATCATCATTTTTTTAACGTCCGTCGTTAGACATAGACCTTCCCCAGGATTCGCCTCCATTCTCTATCATGGGTGTCGCAGAGGCAGTATTTCTTGAATTTGTCTAGTTCATCTCTCCATCTTGTGTTCTATCGTCCTCGCTTTCTCATGTGATCTCTGGGGATCCATGTTGTGAGTCGTGACGTCCATCGGTTGTTTTTCATTCTTGCAACATGGCCAGCCCATTGCTATTTGAGTTTTTAATCGTTTCTATGATGTCTCGGGCTCCCGTTTTCCTCCTTATGTACTGTGCTGTCTTGTAATCTTTCTATGTAAGGTTGAGCATGATTCTCTCATATGCACGCAGCATGCTTTTCAGTTTGTAGGTCTGTCTCTTGGTTAGGTTCCATGTTTCAGCTCCATAAGTGACTACTAGGAGAATTCATTGGTTGTTTACTCTTCTTTTCAGAATTATTAGGATTGTCTGGTTTTTGGAAAGCTAAGCTTGTTCTGCCGAAAGCTTGCCATCCCAGAGTGATTCTTTGCTTGATTTCCTCTTCTTTTATGGGTCTCACGGAGATTTGTTGTCCTAGGTAGATGTAGTGGCCAACTTTGCCGAGTTTTGCATCTTCTATCTTGACAGTTATGTTCTTATTCTCAACAGGATTGTTACACACGCTCACACACACACACACACACACACACACACACATATATATATATATATATATATATATATACATAATTATTGTATCATCCATAGACGGCTGTTTCGTTGTATTACAACACTTCGGTTTGGCTATAGACTATCCAATATCCCATCCTGTACCGTTCGGATCGAAACCTACACTTCAGACCCAGAGGCTGGCATTTTACCAACGTAGCACTGGATGGTCAGTAGGACCGAATTTAAGCAATACATTTATTTATGCACAATTCCCCATCCACCAGAATTCTCCATTCAAGAATTGGAAGAGCATTACATATATATATATATATATATATATATATATATATATAATGTGTACTGTAGAGAGTGACACAGACTCGGGAGTGAAGTGTTTGGTGGTAAAGTTTATCAATCCTTATAAGTAAATAGTCCATACATGTTTCGGGATTTTTCCCATCATCAGTGGTGTGTGCTGTGTAAGTGTGTATTAAAATGTACCATGTTCCTTAGCCTGTTATAACCCCTGTCCAAATCATATATATATATATATATATATATATATATATATATATATATATATATATATATATATCGGTAATATAATTAACTATCATTATATAGAGTTATTATTCGTTATTTGCGTTACCAGTGGCTATTCAGCTCAATGGTTAGAGCAGCGCTACAACGGTACGTTGAAGCAGCTACCCGATCAGTTGTAGGTTCTATTCCTGAATCATTCCCATTTTCTCTGATTGTTCATTCTATAAACGCAGACTAGGCCTAATGATACATTCACCATGTTGTAAGAGGAGATCGATTCAAATAGAGTTTCAATATTATATAAAGGGATTTATAATTATTTCTGTCAGATTATATACATCTTTTATTAATAATATTCATATGAATATATTTGTATACTTTAACAATTCATTCTCATTTCACTATCTTATCATTTAATTTCACATTTTAGCTTTATTTATCATTTTATGAAAAGAACAAACAACGTTGGTTCTTTATAGCTATATTCGTTTGGAGAGGAGGTATGATTTTCTTCATTTTTCCTTCATTTTATTGGTCATTTGATTTTCACCATCTCGGGGCAAGCTTAGTTGTCCAGCTTCCGGAAGAGCAAGCCCAACCTTCAAGAAGAAAAAAATCCCACTTATCCTAAAAAGGAGGGTAAACAACAAATGTATCCTACCGATAGTCACTTATGGAGCTGAAATATGGAACCTAATCAAAAGATTAACCATCAAACTGAGAACTATGCAACGTGCACGTAGATAGAATCATGCTCAAACTCACATGGGAAGATCACAAGACAGCTCAGTATATTAGAGAAAAGATGGGATTCCGAGATATCATAGAAACAGAAAACTCAAATGGCAATGAGCTGGACATGTTGCAAGAATGTCAGTCAACTGCTGAACGTCACGATTCACAACGTCGATTACCAAAGAAATTGCAGCCGACAGAATGTAAGATTGCTTGACAAGCTAAATAAATTTATAATGTATTGGCCCCGCGGCACCCATAATAGAGAGGTCAGGCGAATTTTGGGGAAGGTCTATGTTCAACGACGAACGCTAAAAGGCTGCTGTTGCTGCTGCTGCTGATGATTTCCAGCAAATCAGTTGACGTTTTAGTGACGTCATAAAGAATTGACATTTTGGTTATCATCTCGATATTGACAAAAGTGTAATACGAACAAAAAAGAAAAAACATTTTTAAACAACCCCCCCCCCTACAAAAAAAAACTTGGTGAGCTGGAGACAAATTGTAAAAAAATTACAATGTTAGGAAGTAATTATAAAATAGAATATTTAAGATAAAAAAAAAAGAAGACACAGGTCTGGTTAGTCACTCAATAGAGACCGTTGTGCAACCAATTTTTTTCCTTTTTCGCAGCATGCCGTGTTGGGATTGATCAATTGCTAAACGGGGGAAAAAAAGTGATCAGTAAATAAGTCACTTATCTCGCCTTTTGTTGGATAGTGATCATTAGAAAAAAAGTCAAGTTTTTTTAGACATAACACGGAGTAAGTGTTTGTATTTTACAACCCTCTAGCTCCATAGGTTCGGTCCGTACTTCTGATACATATATACAAACATACATAACTAGCCAGCAAGCCAGACAAACCAACTCAAAAACTGAAGAAATCTATGTTGACTATTTTGGTTGACGGTGAATGAGTATATATTTGTACGTCTGAGTGTGAGTAAAAGAGAGAACGAGTGAGAGCCCTTGTGTGTCTGTAGAGAATGGGAGATAATTAGAAGAAATGAAAGCGCAACCTTAGAATAATCAATAATGAAGACAGTAAAATACGGGGAGAAAAAGTTATTATTAGCGATTAAAATGAAAAAAAAAATAATCAAGGAGAAATATACAAAGAAAAGAAAAATAAAAGAGAAAAAGATTACCTGGGAAATAAAAGAAGGAAAGATTGTAGGATTACATGAGAAGAAAATTAGGTAAAATTATGTACGGACAGTGAAAGCACATAAAGAGGAAATGAAGAAAAATAGAAGGTAGGATGGCAAGCTTTCGGTAGAGCAAGCTCTTCTTTCAAGAACAAGAAGATCTTACTAGTGTAAAAAAAAGGGGGGTATACAACCAATGCATCCTCTTGATAGTCACCTATTGAGCTGAGAATGGAACCTTATCAAAAAATTGACCCACAAACTGAGAAGCATACAACTTGCACATGAGAAAGTCATGCTCAACCTCACATGGAAAAAATATGAGTCAGCTCAGTATATTTGAGAAAAGATAGGATTCTGAGATATCATAGAAACCTTAGGAAACCTCAAATGACGATGAGCACGACATATTGCAAAAATGTCAAACAACTGGACATCACAACTCACAACATGGATCCCTAGAGATCATATGCAAGATTGTGGTCGGCAGAAATTAGGATGGTGTAAGAGGCTTAACAAATTCAGAAAGTACTGGCTCCGTGACGTCCATGATAGAGAGGTCTGGCAATCTTAGGAAGGTCTATGTCCAACGGAAGCCAAAAGGCTGCTGCTGCTGCTGCTGCTGCTGATGATGATGATGATGATGATGATGATGATGATGATAGGAAGAAAAAAGTCGGATACCTAATGAAATAAGAAGAAAGATTATATGAAAAAGAACGGAAAGGAAGATTACACAATGAATCAAAAGGCAAAGAAGAATCTATGATTGCCTGAGAAACAAAGGAAAGATAGAAAGTAAAATTACATACGAAAGAAAAAGAAAGGAAGAAAGACAGTAAAAGTAAAAGTAAGTGAGAAAGAAAGAAACAAACAAACGAAATTGGATAAAGAAGACAGACAGAGAGAGTAGGAATGCACGTAAAATAAGAGGTGAAAAAAAAAACGAAGGAAATAAAAAAAGAAAGATCCATGAATGTCAAAGAGGGAAGGAAAAAAAGATACTGGGAAAAAGAAAGAAAGAATGAGAGAAAACAAATGAAGAAAAGAGAGAAAGAAAAACATAAGGAAAAAAAAATTCATAATGATGGTTGGGAAACTATGTAGAAAGTAAGGAAATAGACAAAATTAGAGAAAGAAGTGATAGCGTCATTAATCAAATGATAGAACAACAAAACGAAGTAGATAAATACGAAAAAATTCAAGAATAGTTTAATAAGAAAGAGAATACAAAGTGACGATGAAAGAGAGAAAGGATATATAATCATTATAAAAATGATAGCTGATAGATCACATGAAGATAGGGTTATTTCTATTATTATTCGGACTATCCTCATCTTGGTTGTTTTTCATACAACGTTTCGGCCGGTTCAGTTCGTTACTTCCCCACACCTACCAGATGATACCTGATGAAGGCTGTAGAGTACAACGGCCGAAACGTAGTATGAAAAACAACCAAGATGAGGATAGTCCGAATAATAATAGAAATAATAATAGTACCTCATCTCAAAAATTCAGAGACACATGAAGAAAGGGTTTTAGCAAGATGGCTTGAGTCGGGAGTATGAAATGGTGTCCGGCTGTCAGGTGAGGATGAAATTCGTTGAATTTTGAAAAGGATGATGAGAAGTACAACATTCAAGAAAAATATCCCGGAAAGAAATTAAAGAAAGAAAAGAAGGGAGACAAAAGACAGGAAGAAAGAAAGGATGAATCAAATGGAAAATAAGATAAGGAAAAAGAGAAATATTCGAAGACGTAAAAATGGAAGGCAGAAGACCTGTAACAGAAATGAGCATTTTTTCAGCTAAGAATGGAAAAATGGAAAATAAAAAAGGAACGAAAAGGAAGAAAATTCTTTGAATCAAAAAAGAAACTTTTTCTTTCTTCTTTCCTTTATATTTCGCACTTTGTAAAAATGGACTAGAAGCATGTGCTTAGAAAGATAAAAAAAAAGATATTCATTGATGGAATTAGATAAGAAAGTTGAATGAAGAAGAAATGAAGCATAAGAACATACGAAAAAAAGATAGAGAAGGAAATACAACAAAATCATATAAGGAAATAAAAAGAAAAATGGAAAGAAAAATGTGAAGACAGAAGGCTGTAGAAAAAAAGAGGAGTGAAGAAATAAGAATGGAGAACAAATGAAAGAGAAGAAAAGAGATTAATAGAAAAAGAAAAGAAAAGAAATAAAGGAAAATAAACAGAGGAGCGGAAGAAGAATAGAGATATCGAAGAAAAAAATTGTAGCTGGATAGGAAAAAAGAAATATAGAAGGAGAGAAAGGAAGAAGAAAAGATTGAAAAGAAAAGAGTAAGGAGGGTAGGAAGTAAAAGAATATAAAAAGTAGACAATTCATTTCAAGAGATCTTGAGGATTTTGCAAAATGGGAATCTCGAAAATAAAGAATTTGAAAAAAATTTGAAAAATGAAATAAATGAAAATCAAACGATGTTTTTAAAGGACTCCACAGGTGTTTGCTTATTTACTTATTCATTTCATGTATTATTCATTTATCTTTTCAGTTATTCATTCCTTTATTTATAATTATTTGTTGATTCATTTCCAAACTCTATCAGGGTTTTCGCTGCTGTATTTTGTCTTTTATTTTTTGCGATAAGCGACTGATTAGTTTACCGCCACCAATCTGATGCACTGCGTTTTCTAAAGACGGAAATGAGTTTCGAGGACATGACAGAAAGGTCAAACGCCATTTTAAAATGTCGTCAAATCCTTCTCTATCACCTTACAGCCTCCATCTTTCGTACCTCTATCGACATCTCTCTCTAATTCTTCCTTTGTTGCTCCAGACTCTCTTTTATCTATCACAGCTCTTTGCTGTCTCTTGCATTTGCGAAGCTCACTCAAGTTTGGCACAAAGCCACATAAGTGAGAACTAACTCAATGCGACGGTAATGGTCTTAATTGCATTTATACCTTGGTTAGTGCGGTTAATTCATTCGAAATTTTTTTCGAGCTGTTCAAAACCGTACTTTTCGAGTTCTTCTCATAAATTGGCTTTTTTTCGTTTTCAGTTTGACATGACTCCATACTACAATGCCATAAGTACGCACTTTTGATCAAAACTGCGCCAACCAAGGTATTTTCTGTATTAACAACTATTCCATGGAGAGGCATCCTATATACTTTGCTAAGTCAGGCACAAGATCATGAGTAATCCAGTGAAGAAAGAACTCACAACAAAAGAACGGGCGTCAAGTATTGATTTACATTGAGGCAGCCTCGATATTCACTAAGCTAAACTTATACTAACAATCATCATTTCTTGGTACCCCAGAATGATCGAACTCAAAAATTATACATATACATGTGTGTATGTTTGTCAGTAGAATGAATAGTATATTTATTATAGATTTTGACGATTATAAAGAGATAAAAGTTAGAACTATATTTTGTCCGGCACCGGTTTAGCATATGGAACGCAAGGTAGTAATCTGAGAATGCATATATATTGCTCATACTTCTCTAATTCGCAGTTGTAAGCACAAATATTTACATGTATGTGTTCACTTATGCCGGCAATATGCGTATAAGTGGAATGGACAGTTTGTGTCCGACATAAAGTGATAAATATAAATACATCAGAGTGGGAACAGGTCAACGTAGTCCATGTGGCCGTTATTGAAGTATTTGAAAGCGGATGTTTGAGTTTAAGTGTCAGATGATATGAAATTTTGAAAAAAATTGTTTCCGCCCAAAAAGATATTTCGTTTCGTAAAGGCAAAGTTTGAATTATAGTTGAAATCGACTATGGATTCACAAAAGAGCAAAAACAAAGTGGCTTGACTGTAACAGTACGAAGGTGTTATGGATTGGAAGCAGAAACCAACTAGAACAAATTCTTCAGAGAATCTGTCCCGCTGGAACCTTTTTGGCTCAAGAAAGAAATGAAGATAAGAAATCATTATTGAGAGAAATGATGATTTTTAGAAATTATGCCTAAGTAGTGATTGAAATATCTGTTTTGATATAGATAGATTTTCATGAAGCAACTTCGTTTATATTATAGATTTGAATTACATTTCCTTAATCGAATCCTGACCAAAAAAAAAAAACATTTACAATCAAATGATAATTTTAACTTTAAAAGTGAAAGTGGGTGATATTTAAAAAAGACCGTTTTAAATTACCGTATTTAGGCAATGAAACTATCGATATATATATATATATATATATATATATATATATATATATATATATATATGTGTGTGTGTGTGTGTTTGTGTGTGTGTGTGTGTGTGCGTGTGTGTGTGCATGTGTGTATACCTCTTAAATCAATCTGGTGAATAGGTTTGCGATTTAAACTTGATAGTCCAAAGACAACAGTAGTTGTTCTATATATGTGCATTTATTCATACGTCACAAATATAGGTATTGTTGATACCTCACAATATATAACAAATGATGAAAAAATTTTACACGCCGAATATTCTTCCAACATTATCTCTTTCTTTGTCCATGCACTTGATCAGTAACGAATATCAATCATATAGATCAAACATTATTCAGCAGAAAATTCCATCTCAAAATTCAACTAAAACTTTGTGTCCAGCCAGGTACTATTGCATATGTATGCATGCATGCATGTGTGTGTGTGTGCACTTGCGTGTGTGCAAGAAAAAGCAGCGATATTCCTTTCACCTGGCATGGAACCACTTCAATCGAATCGGTCTCTTCCGAAATATTTCCTCTATAGACGGAAACTTCTGTACCTTCTTATTAAAGCAAGGAGAGGCGGACAGAGACATTCATTTCACGCAACGGTTATAAAATCAAAAAGAAAAAGTATGTCCTTTCATGTTCAACTGGAAGAAGAGCAAAACTTACATTCAGTTGGCCAATTCCTTGTCGAGATTGCAATGTCGAGTTCTGGGGAATAGAAGGAAAGCGGAGCAAAAACTACAATGCGTTGTTTGAATTTCAATTGAACATTTTATTAATTTTGTTCTTATCGAAAGTTTTTTTTTTGCTATGTACGTGTTGCATGTCTTTATAGAGCATTTGTCCATAAAGCCGGTCGTTGAGGTTGTCTATAGCTTTTGTACTGTCGAGTATACAAACATATTTCAGACCTATGAAACGACCTTTCTTCCTATTCCCAATATATATATATATATATATATATATATATATATATAGAGAGAGAGAGAGAGAGAGAGAGAGAGAGATAGATAGATACGGAGAGAGAGGGACGGAGAGAGAGAGAGAGAAATAAATAGATAAATAAATAAATAGATAAACAAACAAATTGAAATATTCGAAGAAAAGTAGGTGTAAATTTTAAGCCTACCTTGGTTCGCACTTACGATTGGTCGCCGATTGGATTTTTGTCTTTGAGTCTAATTGGCGATGGATATATCCGTGATTCAATGTAAACGTAAGTGTTTTAACGACCTTAAAAACCGTCTGCAACGGTGTCAACGATTGTATTTGCTATGATCGAGTCAGATGTTGTTGCCAATGAGAAAGGAAGAAAGTATTTAACGTCACTTCCTTTTCAACAAAATGGAAAATAAAAAAATGATAATGATTAAATAAAAATAGCGACCTATCAGTATCATCACGAAAAATCTTGGATGATTCCTAATGTCTATCTTCATATTATTTCAAGGAAAATTTCGATGTTTCTTGATGTGCCCAACATCTCTCTGACACTGTTAGCTCATCTCATTTTTTAAAATCAATTTTCGTCAAAAAAAGAAAATATCCATGGTTTCTGCTTCAATGGTAAGTTCTTTTTTTTATCATCCAAGGACAATCATTTTTTATTTTCCTAATCAATTCTTGTGATAAATATAAAACCAATAAGGATATCCTAAATGAAAGTGATGATATAATGTTCCCATGCCACCATATAACTACAATATTACACTGGGGATTCAATTTCCGCTATTTTTACGAATATAGTACAAGAAGGACAACTTACATGAATTATCATCCCTTTTATTGGATTTCATTTTCCATTAATTATCTTATTTCTTTTCATTCTTACCATCATGAAGCTTGCGCCATTTTGACATTGAGTTCCAGCAGATGTATCGGATTTATCGGTTTGGCCCAATTGTTGAAAGAGCCACTTGGTAATTATTTGGTCATGATCTCAAACCAAACACGAAAGCACTGATTCGGTTAACGGTGACAGCATACACAAACATTGGAATAATGACTCCCCTGAATTAGATGAGATTGTTCTTGTTCTTGTTACGGTTGAAAACAAAGTCAACTTAGACATGGCCTGGGATTTGAAGAAAAATTCTTCAAGATGTTTCTTACCAAGTTTTGTTGAAAAGACGAAAAGAAAAATCACCCTCCACCAAACATACATATTTTCTTCTTTAGATGAATATATTTTCATGGTGAAATAATGTCAGAAAATGCTTTTAATGATTGAAAAAAAGTAGCCAACACCTTTCAAAGTCAGCCAATATACTACTTGACACCAAATTTTGCAATTATGCATTGCTAACAAAATGGACAGAGCGAAACATGTTCAAAACATTCATACACTTCTGAATAGCACTAAAATTAAATAAGCCTTTCTTTAACGGGTGTAAAATAAATTTTTCGATACGATGTGTTCAGCTAGGATATTTTGCACTCGTAAAAGCAAGGAAAACCGGATTATTACTTGCTTCAGAAAATAGAGGATAATTCCCAAACAGTCACACTTGCTATATATGTAATACAGTTTAAAAGACTGATCTATTGATTTGTGAAGATCCTTTCTTTCTATCTACATTCTTGTGCGAGATATCAAGCTTCAAAAAGCGTAACTAACGGACTGGACCGGTTTCAAAAATCTAAATAGATCTTTAAAATATGACTTATCGAATGGTAAAAGCTGCATCTATCTATCATTGATGATTCCCGAGATATGGTGCAGTTCTGTGACCGCCAGCCTTCACAAGCATGGGATTAGAGATATTTTTTCCAAGGAAACATAATATGAATTATAGACTTAGCCTACAGAGCCGAGACAGATTAATATCAGCTGTTATTAGACCACTGCTGACCAAGACCTTTACTTTCACCCTACATAGAAGTGTAGATTGTTTACATTGAATAAGGGTATTAAGCCCTGGGGTTGAGGCCACCAGAATATGATGTCGCATTGCAATTGCTTGCTTAATTCAATCAAAAGATTCATGCAAATCATTTTTCAAAAATTACTGATTATTGTTCTTTTAAACAGGTTACATTTTTGGCTATCGAAGTTGGGTTTTTTAACGGCTGAAATGGTAAAAAAAATCAGCCATATCAAATGAAAAAAATGGCTAATTTGGCAATCTGTGAGTGATTCCTGGTGTGAAAGCCACGCTCCATTCTGATTGGTTTCTGATCGCAAACTTCCTTATAGTGCTGAGACTAGTTGATCTGAACATTGCTAAAAATTAATTGAATTAAGACGTTAAATCGTCACATGATTTTCTTTTCTCGTATAACCATTGAGATTTTGTAAGATTTAGTGAGAAGTTTAATGATTGTAAAACTATTTCGAATCTATGCAGAGCTCTAAATATTCTTTTTCCGTCATAAATTTCGTCAAATCTGGCAATTTCTTAGGTAAACATATACTTATTCATAAAGACCATCGCCATGGTTCGGCTCTAATACGAAATGTAAGCATCAACTATAGAGCCGAGACAAATTTGAATATTTATCATTAGCCAAGTTCACTGCTGGACAAAGCCCTCTACCATCTAATCACGTACAAGCAGTGCCTTCATTTTTACTTTGTTTCGATTGTCTACATTATGCAAGTGTATTAAGCGTTGTTGGGACTGCTAAAAGAACATTGTGTCAACATACAGCGAGGAAAACATCGTGTATCTAACTCTAATTACGCTAAAGCAAGCGACAGATTGATATGAATCATTTTATTAACTTATTGAATATATGTAGATTTTTGAATTGCCCAAATTGGCTATCGTAGAATTTTCTCGGTTAAATTGGGAAAAAATCAATCAGATCTAACCAGAAATTCCTAATTGGGAAACCCTGGTTCAATTCTTAGCACTAAAGGCCAAGCTGCATCCTGAAACGTTCTTGATAGCAGAGTGGCTTCCTTATCCTATTATTGTTGACAATAGTTGATTTGAACTATATTATTTGACGGTGTTTAATTGTCACTCTATTCTCTTTTCTAGAGTAATTAGTAAGGTTTTGAAAGATATAATATGGAATTCAATGACAGAAATGATATTTTCATTTTGTGTTACGCTGTAGAGATTCTCCATTGCCAGAAATTTCATCAAATCTCTCGGTTCCATTCCAATGGGTCTCCCCTTATCCGCAGTTTCCCTTCCAGTGGTTCAACTATCCACGGTTTTCCTTTCAGTGGTACGTGGATACATCATTAGAATTCCCTTCTTGTTATTTTGCCTCATTCTCTGGGTAAAACTCTGACATATCGATGTCTTTTCGATGATGAAAGTTACAATAAAACTAAACATTAGAAATTTTGCAAATAAATAGTTTTGTACTGAAATGAATTGTTTGCTTTGTAGCTTTGCCATAAATCAATCAGGAATTTAGTATATTCAAAATATTATCCAACAAAAGGGTATTCGGGAAGGAGAAAAGGTTTTAATAGTTCAATAAAAGAATTGGTTCTACGAGGGGTGTGAAAAAAGGTTTCTGTAAGTACCAAAAAGTACTTGCTAAACGATTTTTCTCTTCATTTTTAGATATTTGACTTGACAACTTTTTTTGAAGAAGAAGAAAGTTTCGATGTAGTTATCCTCGTGTCGGATAAATTGAATAAAATAAAATTTCAATTAAATCATAACTATCTTTCTATTTATTCTGATTTATATTCACTTAATGGCTGTCTTCACCGGCCATTAAGCTCGATGTCAAGCCATTTACTTTGCAAAACTATGCTATACCGTGGGACGCGAATCGTAATATAACGAACCGTGTTACATTGGGGCTATCTATTTTTTCGTTTTTCTCAATCAATCATTTTGAATTCAACTTTTATTATTAGCAGTACCGGTGTTATTTCTATCAATATGAATGATATTGATAGAAGTCAGTAAAAGCAGGATTGGGAGTAAGGTATAGAATAGAAAAGCTGAAAATTTACAGAGAGAGGTGTCTTCTGGGTCAACAGGGGAAGAGATTGAATCTATCCGACGTGCGAGCCAAAAATGATGAAAACCCAATTTGGGGGCCAGAAATGAAGGTGGGACTAGCCAACAATTTCTGATTAACTTACGCCATTAGAATAAACAAGTGAAATTGTATCTTTGTTATCAATTATTTTGAATGTAAAAAGGCAGTATTTGTCAAGGTCTTGAAAACGTGTTTCAACTCAAAGACAATACGCATCGCAGAAACAACGATCTGTACCATCTTGTCCACACATTCCGATACGCTGAGGAGACAAACTTTTATCATTTTCCAGATTTTTCTCAATGTTAAAAACACTTCTCCTCGATATTCCTAATTTCTTGCAATTTCATGACAACTCAAAGAGAATTCTCTCAGATAAACCTCCATTTGGACACTTTGCCTTGGGCTCAAATCTTTACAAGATTCTATGATAACAATATTGGACAAGCATGCGCGGTAATCATTACTGCTAGGGTGGCATGTTTGATTTAAGACCTGTTACTGTAAATGGAGTTAAATGGGAACACGGTAGGAGACGGGAAATCTTAAAAGGGCATGCTAGTTCACTTGAGATCAGCTGGAATAGGGTGGGATGAGGTTAAGTTTGTTTGAGGTCAGTTTGAGGTCACATGGAGCCGACAATGGTTTACATACTTCCTGTACAGGATATTAAAATGAACGGAATTTAAAATGCACAAGATCTATAACTGTATACATCTTTGTAATTTAAAGAGGACTTTAAATGAGAAAAGTTAAATTTGGAAATTGCGCAATAACTGTGACAGTACTTTATATATATATATATATATATATATATATATATATATATATATATATATGTGTGTGTGTGTGTGTGTGTGTGTGTGTGTGTACATATATGTGTGTGAGTGTGTGTGTGTGTGTGTGTAATCGGCCATAAAAAGTCTCCACGTACCAAAATAAAAATGATGATGATGCAGTGTAGGCATGTTTCATTGCAAATTATTCGAAATTGTATCTTTTCCACCCAGATAAAACATGATAAAGCAGAGGAAGAGAGAGAATAAGAAACAGATGTAAAGTCAAAAATATATGTTGAAGGCTAGCAAGGGAAAAATAGAGAGAGAGAGAGAGAGAGAGAGAGAGGGAGAGAGAGAGAGAGAGGGTTACAGAAATAGAGGGAGACATAGAGAGTAGGAGAAGGAAATCTAGAGTAGAAGAATAGAGATTGAATTCTTGCAAGGGAAACCGTACGCACGAATTCGTGTGTGATAGAGTGAGAGAGAAAGAGATTGCGAGAATGTTGGGCGTGTGCAAATAATGGTGAACGGTGTTGGGGAAAGCGCAGATCCAATCAGTGAAATTGATTGCAAAGAAAACAAAAGACAAAAAAAAAGTAATGATAAAAACACACACGGAAAAAAAACAAAGATAGGGAAAGAAAACATTGTCTTAAAAGCCGAAAATTTTACCTCCAGCAAAAAAAGGGTCCACACATCACCCACAAATGAGCATACCATAATGTAACTTCCATTACATTTCACGCCTCGTTTTGTCATCGCTTTTTTCCTCCCTTTTCTCCCCAAATTACAAAGCTCTTTTATCATCTTCAATCCTCTTTCTTTCTACCCCTTCTCTCTGTCTCTGTCTCTGTCTGTCTGTCTGTCTGTCTGTCTGTCTGTCTCTCTCTCTCTCTCTCTCTCTCTCTCTCTCTCTCTCTGTAATTGTCTCTCTATTTTGTCTCTTTATTCTTTCTCTCTTGCATACACCTATACCATTTTGCTCTATATCTTCTCTCTAAATTGAAATCTTCCTTTCATTCCATCAAATATTTCTAAATTTCTGTCTTCCTTTCTTGTCTTTTTTCTTGTCTTCTTTCTTTTTCCCTTTTTTTCCATTCGTTTTTAGCTTACTTACTTCGTATTCTTAATTGCCATTCATGTTCTAATGTGATTCTTATTCTTGTTCTTGATTAATTCTTATTCTAAATTCACATTTGTACTTCACAAATAATTCCTTTTCCACTTCTTATTCTTTCACTCATTCTTATTCTTGTTCTTAATTCTTATTCTCGATTATAATTCTACTTCTTACTTAATTCGTATCGTTAATTCTTATTCCTGTTCTTGATTAATTCTTATTCTAAATTCTCATTCGTATTTCACTGATAATTCTCTTTCCACTTCTTATTCTTTCTCTTATTCTTATTTTTCTTTTTGATTCTTATTCTCGATTATAATTCTACTTCTTACTGAATTTGTATCCTTAATTCTCATTCTAGCTACAACTTGACTTGATTCTCTTTCTTATTCTTGTTTTCACTCAATTCTCATTCTCAATTCTGATTCTTTTACTCAATTTTCATTCTTAATTCTTATGTTTGTTCTTTCCTGTTTATTTTTTTAATTCTTTCTTTTCATCAATTCTCATTGGCAATCCTGATTCTTATTCTTACTTAATTCTTATTCTTAGTACTTATCTTTCCTTTCAAAGATAAATCTCGTTCTTCCGTAATTCTAATCATAAATTCTTGTACCTAATTTTCATTCTCAGTTCTGATTCTTAAAGAGAGAGAGAGAGAGAGAGAGAGAGAGAGAGAGAGAGAGAGAGAGAGAGAGAGAGAGACGGGATAGTGCAGTTTTCAAATGATATACTAATGTTATACAATTTCTTAACTAATATGATGATACTGTTTGTGAAAAGTAAGCAAGATGGAAAATTATGTCGATTCAGCTACAAAAAATTCAGGTCAAGAATAGATAAGAGTAATAAGATTGATACTGATATTTAAAAGACACAACGAAATTGATAAGAAGACTCATGATTGCCGAGGAATCTCAAAAACGTTTTGCAAGAAAAAAAGGAGAGAGAAAGACGGAAATAACTCAAAGGATCATTCAAGGGACAAAAGAAATGCTATGGACATGGTTGCACTATGAAAACATTGATAGGTTTTATAACAAGCTTCTACTAACTAAAATAAAAGGAAGTAAGACATAAAAATCTTTATGCCACTAGCAAAGCCTGAACATCTTGCTTCGTCCACATGATGTAAATGAAAGGCATCAGACAGACGCTGTCTTAGCTCATTTACGAGCCGCCGTCATGGTTGAGTGAAGTCACTTCTGCCCATCAGAGGTTTAAACTAATTTCCTCAGAGTAAATCTCCCCTTCTCGACTCAATGTTATTTGTCTCTTGATCTTATGCCTAACAAATCTGCGAGCTTAAAACCAAATACTTTCTCAATCGTTTTTATTCGATGCATTGTAAACTTATATCGAATGCATTTTCCGTCGGTTTCACAGCAAATTTTGTGCCATATATAAAATACCCTAATGTGAGATTTACATACTTTTCGTAAAGTTGACCTTTTGCATGTTATTTTGGTATCATACGCTCTATTCTGTTCACAAATCTATCCTTTGGTGAATGCCGAAATATTGCTTTGTATTCTCTTTACTTTGAAATATCAATGAGATCATCTGTTTTGCTTATCTCTCTATGTTAAGCATCTTTTACTTCTGGTTCTGAATTGTTGTTGGTAAACATGAGTTATGACTTTTGCATTTTCCCTTAACTTATCTCGAAGCCACCCTCTTCATCAAATCTGTCTAGATAATTATTCTAATATAGCTTATGTGTGCGCTGGTCGATACTATGTCTATACGACCGTCACTGATTTTAGAAGGACAAGGATTTTAAGTTAGTATCATAAGTTGAATGTGTTTGAACTTTTTAAAATTCAAAAAGCAAACAGATTTCAGCAAAGTTGATACAGAGTGAGGTAATTCAAACCAATAATAGCCAAATGGATAGTTTTTATAGAACCTGTCAATCAGAAAAACCCGGCGAAGGGGGCTTTGGCTAAAGGCTACATAAGCACTGACACTTGTGATTCTTTATTCAACTCCATAGATCAGACGCAGAAGGTGACAGCTAGCAGAAAATGCAGCTCCGTGTTTCATGCAGTGAAAGATAGGCATTTTGGCCAAGGTTGATCATTAGACCTGGGGTAGCGTACAGGAGCGCTGGAGGCCCTTGAAATTGAGCAGGAGCCCTGGATATATATCACATTTTTCCCCAACACCCTGGAGACGAGAATTATAACAACACGAAAGACTGCAGAAAACTGACAATAAAAACTCGTGGAAGTTCATGTTCTTCGAATTATAATCTTACATTTGTTAAACTGCTTCATCGAGTGTCCGCTCAATCCTTGAGGTCATCAACGACGTTCGTGACAGAACCTGGTCAGATTGAAGAAGATTCAACCAACTTCATCAATATCCCCTTTGCAGTTCTTTGAACACAGCGTGGAAAATGTTGGTGGAGTGAGACCTGGTCAAATGGAGCAGGGGCTTTTGTTATGATACGTTCTTGTAAGTGAAACGTTTATACTACCTGCTTAACCAATCAGTATGTGAAAAGTATTTACATGCTTTATAGGCTATGAATGTTCATATAGTTATTCTCTCAGCATAAATCTGCTATGTTGTATTTGTGTGAGAATTAATTCATTATCAAATGGTACTAGTCTATAATCAAACGAGCGTGACAGCTGCACAGTCAAACTTCACACCTACTTCAACTTCCTTGCGTATTTTCAAGATAATTTTTGTTGATATCTAGGACTTGTCAGTTTGGCTCAGTCGGTAAGAGAGCTGCCTACGGATCATTTGTTCGTGATTCCAAATCACGGTATGGAAAAGCTAATTTTATAAAGCGTTTTGCTTTAAGGTGACTGGACAGACCAACGATGGGAAGTTTACCCCCCCCCCCAATTAGGTGAGGATTGTTCTCGTTACAGTGAAAAATTATAGTCAGCTGTAGGCTCCAACTTAGACTTGAGTTTTTCAATATTTTATATTGCTTTAATATGTGCCAAAAAGTCTTTTCTTCTTCTTTCCTCATTTTTCTTCACGTTTCTGATGGAGGTGAAAAAGATGGTTAAAGGGGAAAGACTCCTGATCTTTTTGGCTAAAATTTTCAACGACTACAACAGAACTTAAAAGAAGACAACAATGAAACCTTTAGAAAGAGAAAATGCAGAAAGAAAATGAAGGAAGAAAGAAAAAGAAAAAGAATTGGAAAAAAAAGGAGCCAAAGTAATAAGAGAAAAGAAAATGAAAAAAAGGGATCGAAAAAACGTGTTAACAAAGGCGGAAATCAAGACGGAAAGGAGAGAATATTTTCTCAAAGAAAAGAAACAAAGCGAATGTAAGAAAAAGAAAAGAGAGAAAAAATTGAGAGAGAGAGAGAATTGAATTGACCGACACGATAGATGACAGGAAGCATAAAAGAAAAGCCAATTGATTTTTAAAGCAGAAAGAGTCAAAATGTAGCGAATCAATAAAAGAAGTGAGTAACAATGAGGAATCCAAATAAAGAAGAAAGTCTAGAAGGACAAAAACGAGAGAAAGAGGAGACAAACAAGCTATCTCCCAATCGCCGACAAACACTCTAAAACAAATCACAGAAACTTGAAGTTAAAAGACAGAATAAGTATTTGAACCTAGCCAGAGAGTGCAAGAAACTGTGGAACACAAAGTTGGTTGCAGGGGCCAATAGTTGTCTGGGGCCCTTGGAACAGTCCCCAGGGAATTCATAAAAAAGCTGGTGGTATAGGGAATCTGGCGAAGAGACGAGACTATCCAGACGTCAGCATCATTGAAATTGTCAAGAATATTGAGGAGAGTCCTGGAGTATTGAAGAGACTTGCTATCACTTGATATCTATCGAGATCTATCAGTCGACGTGTGTGTGATAATTCAAATAATAATGATGATAACAATAACAATTGCAACAACAACAACAGCAGCAGCAGCAACAACAACAACAACGGCAACAACAACAACAATAATAATAATAATAATAATAATAATAATAATAATAATAATAATAATAATAATAATAATAATAATAATAATAAAGACAAGAAAAAGAAGGAAAAGAAGAAAACGAAGAAAGCTACTTGGTTCACAAAAATGTAAGCGGGAAATATTACGATGATTGGTTGTAATTAAATTTGAAAAATTCTCACCATTTCATAAGGCATTTGCCTCATTGCTTACAAAATTAGTTTTGTATTTAATTCTATTTTAATTAGGTTTTTGGAAAGACGTTACCGAATTCTGACACAAACTTTTATTGCAGACGAGCGTTTCTATTTTACTTTATTTATGAATATTTTAACAAGAAAGAGCGGGAAAGGAATCTGTCTACCATCTGCATTTTGTTCTTCTTGTTGGATTTCTTATTTTTCCGTTTCTTTCTCCAATTTTTTTTATTTTTATTCTTTATTTTTCTATTTTATCGTTTTGCATCGTTCTTTTTCTCCTTCTTTTGATTCTTCTGGATTCATTCTCTTTCTCTTCGGTTATTCATCTTCAGGATTGAACATTAATTAGCATAATGTTTAACTTGATTATTAAAGTTTGTTTTTTCTTTATTTGGAATGTATCCTTGTTATTATATATATTTTATGTGCTCGTATTTTCACACCTGATGTCGGGTGGTTATCGCAGAAAATTGTGGGACAGCATGTCAAGCGAAATTCTCACTATCATCATCATCAGCAGCAGCAGCCTATTAACGTCCTTTGTTGGATATAGACCTTTCCCAAGATTCACCAGATCTCTCCAACGTAGGTGTCGCAGAGCCAGTATCTCCTGAACCTTTCTAAATCAGAACGTAATTTTCTGCTGGTCACAATTTCAGGTATACTCTCTGGAGATACACGTCGTAATTTCCAGCGGTTGTCTGACAATCTTGCAACATGGCCTCCCTATTGCTCATTAAGTTTTCTATGGATTCCATTATATATCTAACTCTTCTTTTTTCTGTAATATGCTGTGCTGTATTTCCATGGGATGTTGAACATAATCCTCTCTTCTGTACTTAGCATTGATCTCAGTTTGAGATCCAAACTTTTGGTCAGGATCCATGTTTCAGCTCCATTGGTGAATTAGGGCTGGTAGAACTCATTGATCGTAGACCCTCTTTTCAAAACTGATGGGATCTTTTTTTTTTCTTCAGATTACTCTGACGAAAGTTTGCCAGCCTAAGGCGATTCTTTGTTTGATTTCTTCATCTTTTGAGGTCTATCCAAACTTTCATCTAAAAGAGATCTAAATTTAGATTGGACTAATAAAGGAATTAGCTTTTTTGCAGCGGCAGCAGTTGCCCCATTGAAAACTCCACTTGGGTTCGAGAGACTTCCTCTTTAATACACGTATAATAAGAATAGTGATAAATTCGTTTATTGTTGTTTCAGTCTACAACCTTTTTTAAAACTGTACCATGATTCTTAAGGAGGGTATATAGCAGTGACAAGTTTCCTCAATAGTCTACCAATCTTTATTATTTCTGCGATTCTTTCAGCAATTCTGTCGTCTAGAAAGTTCCAAATTTTTTCTCCAGATTTCCATTCTTCCCGACCCTTTTGGTAGGCTCTGAAAGATCGTTCCAAGCGCTCTAATAATGATAAGTATAACTGTCACCTTCATGTTCTGCATTTTTTTTTTTAGTTCTCTTGTTTGCTGTAGATATTTGCCCAACTTTTCACTTTCGTCAAATTCCAGTTGTAGCTGACTTTATGTACCCCCCCCCCACCGTAACAAGAACGATTCTCACCGAATTTAAGGGAATAAGCCCTGCAGATGAAATTAACCGAATATTTCCCTGACTGTGATTTGAAATCACGACCTTGAGATTTCTACGCGGTGTACTTACAAATCGAGCCAAAATACCAAGTTTTATCTTTCTACGAATTCATTTATCATATATACAATACAAAAATTCAGTAATCATCTTCAGTTGAAATAGAAGTAAGAGTGCAGTTTGACAGCAACCCGGCTTGTCTTTCTCAAGTTTACTTTGTTGTGCGTTGAAACAGCGGACCCCACTCCCTAATAAGTTTTCTTCTTTACAATAACTAGATCCCGTTTTTCTGGCCTTTCGTATTTTTCGTTTTTCCTGCATCTGTACCTTTTCTTCATTACTCTAATCCCTAATTTTTTTTCTAATTTCTCATCTTTCCATCTTTCTTTCTTTCTCTCTTTCTTTTGTCCTTTTTCTTTTTAACAAGGATGAGAGAAAGTAAGCAAGAGTAATCAATTTACTCTTACACACGAACACATACATGGGACACCCACTCAAGATCGAACTCACTAGAATAGACACTAAAGTTAGTTTATTTTGACTGAAAGCCTCAATTATGAGGTATCTATACGGGATATAACTCACTGTAATAATAGTTTGATAGTTTGATTACGACTTCTCCACGACAAAACACCCTGTGGTTATTTACAAAGCTTAGAATAATCTGGTACATGACGACTACAGTGTGATAGCCTCTGCATGTCAAACATTAAACTACGCTAGGCATCTTCTTGGGACTATTTTTTTTTACTAAACTTTTCAGATCTGCTATTGTTATTATTTGATGAGTTATTCAGACAGTAATCGCATAATCGATTTTGTAAATAGTATTTCTTCCATCTTAATTCTTTAGTTTCTTTTCATCACAAATACTCAGACCGTCAGTCTATGGCCATTAGTTATCAGTGTAGATCAGGAATAAAAGATGAGCTTGGTAAGAATTAAGCTTATATCCCTTCTCCTTCGGAAAGTCTCGTTATCAGTACCAGTTATCTTTACCGATTTAGTTACGAGAATACTATGGCTAGCATAACATCCAATCTGACCCTCATCTACCCTTTATCTTATTTCCCGCGATCTCTCGGTGCCATATTTGCTATTAGTATCAGCAATATCATCTTGATCTATTTTTGTATCAGTTGAAGCATTATCACCCTTCATTATTTATTTTGACTCATATTTTCTTTCATCTTAATTTTAGCGGGTTTCCTCGCTTTAGTTTTAGTTACTGTCTCCCCGCTACCGAAGGCTAGCGACATGAGCAGTTGCGCTGGAAAGCAACTAAAATTAAGATGGAAGAAAATGGTAATTGAAAATGAATAACGATAATGGTAGATAATGCTTCATCTAATAAGAAATAAATCAGTATTCTCATCTTTGATAAAATGAGAATACTAGACCAAATATCTCGAGAAATAACTATAATCATATCTATTAATGTAATTATCAGAATAGATAGTGTCATTGACAGTAGCAGTTGCAGTATTTGTAGCAGTGTAAGTTGCAATGGCGGACGTAATTAAGCATCGATATTTCAACGGCAAAATGTTTCTCCTTTTTTAATATCTGAACCCAATTTCTTCTCACGCTTCTGTATTTCTGACACTTTTCACACCTCGTCGACAATTATATCACCCTTTCCAACGCTTCGTTCCTTTGTTTTCTTTAATGTTCCTCTGATCTATCTTATGCTCCACCAATGTCTGGACCCCTTTCACTTCTTACATTTGCTTCCTCATTTCATTTCCTGGTGAAATTTAAACAAGTATTCGATAGAGTGAATGCAGTTCTTTAGATTGTTGGCTTCTTTTCCCCCTTTTTACTCATTCTTTCTTTCTTTCATTCTTTCTTTCATTCTTTTTTTTTCAATTTCCCTCTTTCTTTTTAATTGACAGCAAATTGGTCTTTTATATCAATGCAGTCATCGAGATTGTCTGCTTCTTTCCTCCCTCCCTCCCTCTTTATATCGTTCATCTTTTCTTTTGCTCTTTCTTTCTTCTTCATTGACAGCCTGCTGACCTTTCAAAACTATACACCCTTCCATCATTCTTTCTTTCATTTTCTTTTTAGCTTCCTCCTCCTTTTTTTCTTTTCTTTTTCTCCCCCTTCTGTCTTTTGTCGCTTTCTTCCTTTGCTTTCTTTCTTATATTCTTTTATTTCTTTCCTTTCTTCTTCATTTCGTTCTGTCTTTTTTTTTCTTAGCCTCCTTTCAAGCGCAAATAAAGCTGAGTTGGAAGATCGTGTTGCACCAAAACCCCAAGCACCAAGAGCTTGCTCGACTTGGAAATCTGCTTTGAAATCCTAACATTAACTTTGGCATGAACACAAACTGAAATTGGTAGGAAATACGCAACTTCTTCAGTCAGGAATCAAGCGCGTGTTTGTAATTGTATTGATATATGCTCCCCATAGTCATAGTAGCAATGGTTGCAAGTAGTAGTAGTAGTAGTAGTAGTAGTAGTACTACTACTACTACTACTACTAATAATAATAATAATAATAATAATAATAATAATAATAACAATAATAATAATAATAATAATAATAATGATAATAATAATATACTATCAGTATTGATAGTGGTTGTAGTAAAGGTTATAAAAGTAGTAGTAGTAAATGCAATAGATCTAAAGATAGCTATAATCTGAGTAATAGTATTAGGAGCAGAACCAGTTTTAGTTTATGCAAAACTGCTTATTGTTATCACTTTGAAACAGGGTCGTTTACACATCAATAACCCGCAGACAATATCTGGCCAATGATATAAAAGATTGTGTACTTTTCTCATTTAAATTTCAGTTTATTTTAAGTAAAAATTCCGGGACCGACTGATTTTGATAACAATAACTTTCGATACCATTATTTGTGATTATAATGAACGTCTCGTTTAGTAGAAAAATACGTTTCAACATTGATGAAGAGTGTATAACTTTAGTAATGGTAGTAGTAACATCAGTATTTGTGGAGTTAATAGTGAGGTAAGTAGAAACAACATTGGCCTTTATGAAAATGGAACAATATCAGGAAACGTATTGGTAGTAGTAATAGTCAAAGTTGTAGTAACACTGAGAGTAACTAAATCGAAGTTAGATTAAACTTAAATCGAAGCAATTCGTGTTTAAAATGTTGCTTTCTTGTTGGTCTACTAATCCGAAAATAGTCCCTCGCTAAGATTTTAAGTGCCATTCTTAATCGATTAATCTCCTTGCCTTGTGTTAAAATCTTTGACATTCGAGTGGATTAAATTTTTACATCAGATTTCAGCTTCTGCGAACCACTTTGCGAGGGTTATCTCCCTAAAATGAAGAAAAGCCGAATAAAAGTTCTAGTTTGTGCAAGATTAGAACCAATGTTGTTGTGTGCCACGTGGATAAGATCAGGGCCTCCGAGAGGGATTTTTGTAAAGATCACAAAGCTCTATTCGTTTCCCATGCACAATGCTCCAGCGCCCTCATCCTTTCGCCATTCTTTCTAGTATAACCATTCTAGCACGCGACACTATAACCTTTTTAGCACGCAATTCTAAATTCGCTCACCGGTAAACGATAGGGTCAACCTATTTTCTAAATGGACGGATTTGTATGAATGAAGAAATTTTAATTTCGGGTCCCTTCAACACTCACTGGGGCCCTTTGGTTTTCTGGGCCCCAATGCAGAGCTCTGTCAACTCAACACCTTTTGAAGCTTTGGTGGCATAATTAAATGTTCCTCATTGGAGGTAATGGTCGGTGTTCAAACCCAGGAAATAAAACATTATTGTTTATATCCATTCTCGAGATTTACGTGTGCTATATGTCCGTATTTTCCTCTATTTGGGTCTCCTGATCTTCACCTTGAAGGAATCCCATGTTTCAAGAGTCTGGAATTAGAGCTTCCATCATTTTCTCGAAGGAATAAGACACCGTGAAATTGTAATTACAAAAGACGTAGAGAGAAAGGAGGTTCGCAGATTAAGGACTAGACAGAGCAGGTAGAGAGAGAAGTGGAGGTAGCAGTTTTAAGACTAGGATGCACAGCCATGTACTGCTTTTTCTTGTCCTTCAGGCATACGGCTTGATCTTTTTCTCATTTTGTAGTAATTCTTATTTCAGTGACAGAAATGATGTTGAAGATATAACATTTTTTTATGGCTGTTTCACACTATGATATTTGTTTTTCTCGTCCTACATTTAAGAAACTTCAGCAATTTTCAACTATAATCTAGCCATTGTCTCTATACTATTTATTCCCTTACGTTGACAACTATGAAAGTGATATCTTCTTTCTGAATATTTCGTTATGGTAGCCCTTTCCTTGTAAATAGGAAACCAAATCAATGTTTCAGAGCAAAAATACAGATGAGTTTTTGTAAGTCCCTATAAAGGCTGACAATAGATTTAATAGCTTTTGTTGCTACTTCTGCTTAGGCAGATAAGAGAGTAACTGGATAGTGGTCTCCTGTGCCAAGGAGTATGCCATACCATACTTTTGGCAAGATATCTAGCGATGGATGAAAGATCAGGGATAACCCTAACCCATCCATTTCCCAGAGGTATCCGTATGAAATGAACATTAACAGCCTTACCTGGATTGAGATATATGTCTGCAAGTTTCATTTTTGCTGCTGCTGCTAATAATAATAATAATAATAATAAACTGAATATTTTTATCACATCATTCTTGATCAAAATAACTACTCAGAAACTATTGGTCCGATTGGAACTGGAAATGGCTCTATCTTCGAACTCGAACAGTATCTTGCACACGAAAATTGGGCTTTCATGTGCCCTTTTCGCAATGTTACAGTAACAAAACAACAAACCTAAATACAAATATACAAAAATTGGATCATTATAACGTAATAACGGACGTCTGTTGTCTCGATGGCGCCCAAACGAGATCTTTGATGGGGGTAATCTGTGGTTGTTGGAGGAGTAACGATGGTCATAAGATAGAGAGGAAATATATCCTGAAGATCCTCAAAAAAACAAAGATTCAGCATTTCCCCTGGAATTATGGGATTAAGTTGCAAACGTAAAGAGACTATGCTAAGTGGAACAACAGAGCAAGTTACGAAATAAACGTTGAAAGTATTTTCCATGTGTATGTCACTGGAATAATTCGAGATAAAACTGGAAACAGTCTCCACGTCATGGCATCTGACCAATCAGTGTGGGACTAATTAACATCGTCGGGAAGGTAGATCAAGGAATCCTAAATGTGTGTGTGTATGTTTGTGTTAATGTGAGTGTACGTGCGTGCATGTACGCGCGTTTATGGATGCATTTATGTTCATATACAAGGTTGGATCATTAGGCCTGTGTGCTGACATGTAGTTATCTCCTTTTCACAGGTTTATGTGATTAATGGTTAAGTGCATTGACAGGAGAGAGGATTATGTTGGATGATAAATATTTCTGTGGAATATCTTTAAAATGAATTTGTTGAACATATCTAGACACATATTGATTAACCTGCATACGTTCTTTAAAGAAAATGTAAAGAAAAAAAAGAAATGAAGGTAGAAACAATGAATGGGTGGAAGAAATAACGAAAAAAAATGTAAAAACAAGGCAAGGCAAAACGAAAAAAAAAAGAATAACGAAAGAAAGACAGAAAAAAGTTGCGAACACAGAGATAGAGAAACAAAGAAATAGTTTGATCAGAAGTTGAAACCGTAAGGAATGTTCACAAGAAAGTATAAAAACAATAACGAAGAAGGAAAAAACAGCAGTAATTACAGAATGGAGAAAAGGTTGAATTACACAATTGTTCTTAAGAGGGGAAAAAATGAAGAAAAAAGAAAAGGAGAGAAATAGATAGATATGTAGGGAGAGGGGGATGAAAAGAAAAAGAAGATACAAAAAGAAATAGACGATGGAAAGGAAGTAACAGAGAAAGCTATACATTCCTAAGTTAATAAAAAAATTACATAGGCAGTGGAAGAAGAAAAAAAAGGAAAGAAGATAATCCTTGGAAGAAAGTGTAAAAAAATGAATATCATATTGTCGCAAAGGTATATTAACAAGAAAGAAAGTTGGGAAAGAAGATAAAAGGGAGAGAAATCTATGGCAGAGAAGAAAAAGTATTTCAAAACAAGAAAGTAAAGGAAGATCTGTATCACTAGATATAAAAGAAATAAAGAGAAGTGTTAGAAAGAAATGAAGGAAGATGGAAAAAAGAAACAGATGTAGAAACTAATTGTAGAAATATTAAAAAGGAGAAGAAAGAAGGAGAACATCTTAGGAATAAAGAAAGACTGATTCAAAGAAAAAAAAGACAAGAGAAAGAAAAGGAAAAGCTGTACAGGAAGAAGGCTAAAATGACCAAAGAAAAGAAAAGAATG
This sequence comes from Thysanoteuthis rhombus, assembly GCA_963457665.1. NCBI lineage: Eukaryota > Metazoa > Mollusca > Cephalopoda > Oegopsida > Thysanoteuthidae > Thysanoteuthis > Thysanoteuthis major. The sequence continues at coordinate 8,725,346 of OY735210.1, forward strand.
AATAGAGCCTGAAGATCAGAAATCAAAGGCCAGTGGGGTAAATATCAAAGAAGAAGATAATGATGACTGTTCAATGACCGAATTAACGGAAAGCAAACGCAAAAAACGAAAAGACTCCAACTATTCAATTGTTATGATGAATAAGTAGAAATAATACACAAATAAATAAATACGTGGATAAATAAATAAAAGACGGAGCAAGAAAAAAAGAAAACAGTGGAAATTTCAATCGGGAAAATGGGCTGAAGAAAAACCATACGTAACGGGAAAAAAGAGTTGGTGAATCAGGTAATAAGTACATAGAGAGGCTACCAAGGAGGCTGGTGGCGGCAGGTAGCCTAGGTCGGGTAGGAATCTAGGTAGCTTTGGGATTAAAAGAAAGGAAGAACAAGTTGAAGACTTAATAGTTTGGTAGGTAGATGAGTAAGTAGATGAACGAAGAGGGTATAGTGTACTGGGAGTTGGCGAGAGAGAGAAATGGTAGGGAGAAAAACAAGAAAAGTTTGACGGTGTAAAGTGAAAGTGAAAGTGAAAATAGAAAAGTAGTGAAAGAAAGAGAGAGTTATAATCGAGTAGCAATGATTTGGGAAGTATTAAAGGTCTGGAGAAAAAATGTCAATATTGAAGTATATTAGAATAGAAGATTGAGGAAAGAAAAATAAGAGAGGATCAGAAGGAAAGAAAGAAACCTAACAGTTTAATACATAAGCGACTAAAATCTAAAGAGGAAGTGGAAAAAAACAAGAATTATGATAACGATAAGAAAGCAATCATAATGAAATAAAACGAAGAAAGAGTGAAAGAAAGCAGGCTTGCAAAAAGAGGTAAAGAGAAGATAGGGTGGGTATTGTTGAGAGGAGAAAAAACAGATGAAATAAACGGAAGAAAAACATTGAGATATGAAAGAAGGGCGGAAAGAAGGAAGGGATAGAAGAGAGGGAACAAAGAAAGAAAGAAGGAAAGGGGTTCAGAAAGAAAGTGAAAGGTAAAGAGAAGGTAGGGGAAAAGAAAGTGAAAGAGAGTGTGGAAAAGGGTAAAGAAAAAGGATGGAGATAGATATAAATGAATGAAGGAAGTAAAAAAAGAGAGAAGAACAGAAGAATGGGATGAAGTAATGACAAAATAAAAATAAAGAAAAGGGCTACAGATGGTTAGAAAAAGAAAAAGACGTAGAGTGAATAAAAGAAAGCGAGAGAGAAAGAAGAGTGAGAGGTATGAAATTCAAGCGCAAAATTTTTTTCAAAGTTATAGAAAAGAGAAGAAGAAAAGAGAAGAAAGAAAGAACAGAGACAAAAGGATGAAATTAACAGGGCTGAATATTTTACAGATTTTCGGAAAGAATTCTGGGTGAAAGATGAAGAAAAAAAGGAAAGGAAACAAGAATGAAAAAATTAGAATCGAGAACAATGAAGAAAAAAAATGAATCAATAGCAAAGAAAAAAAATCAAATGACAAGAAAAGAAGGGAAGAAGGAAGGAATACAAGGCGAAAGTAAAATGAAAGAGAAAAAATGAATAGTTGAAGAAAGGGTGACAGAGAGAAGAGAGAGTGGTGAATAGAAAGAAGGGGAAACAAAAGAAAGAATAAATGATTTAGAGGAATAGGAGGAGGGGATAAGAGATAATCAAAGAAATGATGAATAAAAGAAAGAATAATAAAGATAATGAAAAGGCAGGAAAAGTATGAAAGAGAAAGAAATTGAGAGGAAGAAATTACTGGAAATAAAGTAAGAAAAGGGTGAAAATAAAGAATTTAGGACAGAATAAGAGGAATAACGGAATAGATTGGACGAATGACGTAAGGAAGAATAATGGTATAAATGGAAAATAAATCAAGAATAAGCGAATATAAAACGAATGAGGAATTAAAAAATGAGTGAAATGAAGAAAGAATATAAAAAGAACACAAAAGAAGAATAACAGAGTATATGGAGATTGTAGAAAGAGGCAATGAGAGAATGAAAAAAAGAATGAGAGAATGAGGAAGAACATAGAAAAATAAAAAAGGAAAATTAGGAAAAGAGAAACAGAGGAAAAATAACAGAATAAAAGGAGGATAGATAAAGAAGCAATGAGAGAATGAAAGGAAGTAATGGAAATAGAGCAGGAATAATGGAAGGAGAAAGAAAGAAAGAAAGAAAGAAAGAAAGAAAGAAAGAAAGAAAAACGAGAGGAATAAAGATATAAAGAAAGAGGGAGTAGGTAATTTGTAAATAGAAATAGAAATAGGAAGAAATTGAACAAGTAGCTAAGGAACAAGGGAAAAAAGAATTAATTTTGAAAAATTAAGCAAATTAAAATGCATTCAATATATGAAGAATGAAAAGATAGATAACGAATGAGAAAATAAATGTGAAAAAAAAATACGAAAAAAGTAGAAATGGAAGAAGAAATGGGGTAATCATCAGCGAAAAAGAGGCCGAACAGAAAAGGCATTATGAAAAGAAAAGTTAGAAAGGGAGAAAGGAAGGATTGAAGGGGAAAGGGGGAAAGGGGGGAAGGAAGGAAAAACATTTTAAAGAATACTGAAAGGTATTGCAAGATAGGAGATGAGAAGGAGTAAAGAGTTAACGAAAGGAAGAAAAAAAAAAGAAGAAACCAAGAGAGACGCAGAGAGAACATATGGAATGAAAGGAAAAGAAATAAAACAAAGAAGGAAGGGCGAATGTTGGGAAAAACATAATGAAAAGCCTAGGAAAATAAATGAAATTAACCTTCAGAAGGTCGTTCAGAAAGACGAAGAAATAAAAAGCCCAAGATAAATTTTATCATTCGAATCTAGGCAAGAGACTGAGATCATGAGAAAAACGGAGAATTCCAGGTAGATTATAGACTTCTGTTATTTCACGTCAAAATCTTTTTCACACGAGATTTACAAAAATCAGAACGAGATTTTATTTCACATTAATTGACTGATGGAACATAACAGAGAGACTAATGGTAGGTTCGTATTCAAAGAAATAATTACGTCATGGGAATATACATATATATACACGCATACAAATATGCATACACATGTATACACACAAAGATACACGTATATACAGATAAATGTACACAGATACATGTGTAGACACTTAATATATATGTTTGAGCTTGTGCACATGTTCGTACATGTGCAAAACTATGTATAATCGTGTGTTTATATGTATTCATATGTACTTTGATACATCCATCTAATTCCAAAATAATTCAGATATGGACTAGAAAAGAATTATATACATAGACACTCACAATCTATAGAAACAGACCGGAATGCAATGAAACAGTTGAATCTACATATACAAGGGGTGTCCATAAATGGACTGAACTTTTAAAACAGCACACCGACGAAACGTTTTAGCATGCTCATGACGGAAATGTTATGACCTTGACCTGGATAAAAAAACTGCATCAAACTACGTTGGTTAGTATTTGTGCAACATGTTTTAGAGTGAACGTGTGTCTAGAGCTTTTGGTATATTTTTGAACAATGGAGGATTTTGAAGAATGACGTCTTTTTGTGGAATTTCAAAACAAGAAAAAGATTTTAGAGACATTCCTGATGTTGCAACAGGCCTATGGGGATATTGTCTGAGCCGAACTTAATGAAACTGTTGGTATTAGCGTTTCAAATTAGGGAGAATAACCATCAAAGATTGTGTCGAATCTCTACGGCCTTTTCTTTTGGTAACCGGTCGAAACTATCGCCTGATTGTCCAAGTTTTCAAAAAGACACAAGTTCTTTTGAAAAGTTTATGATGTTGCAGCAAAATTTATGCAGTCCTTATTGATTGATAAACAAAGTTTGTTTTTTTTCAAAACTTGGGATTGTTTTTTGTTCCTGAAGTCGAAATTCGTATAGAAATGTCGTCGATTTTAGACTATAGAAGAAAATGCACTACGAGACTTGCACACTATCCCTCAAAATGACTTACAGAACGTATTCCAAAACTGGAAGCTGTGAATGGTGTTTTGACATTGGAGTTGACTATTTTGAAGGAGACGAGTGTCATGAGGTCGTTGGTGAATGAATATGTTTTTGGAAAAGTTCAGTTTTTTCTTGGACATACCTTGTATATATGTGTGCGTATGAGAGAGACAATAGGTTTACACCTACACTTCACATGCAGTTATCTTATCTGGCCAAGTTCCTAGTTGGCTGATTGCATTACAGATTCCATGCACTCCGTCTGATGTTCCCAGTGAATGAAATTCAACATTGCGTGTAATTACGCACAATAAAGTCACACAACTGCAACCAAGACATGAAATTTATTCAAGTAGATTTCAAGGTCTGCCGGAAATGATGACAAGGTGACTTTTTCCCAATAATATCCATGCTTAATTTGGCTGATATATATATATATATATATATATATATATATATATATATTGCGTCATCCACAGACAGCTGTTTCAATGTATCACATCTCTTCACTGTGGCTATAGACTGAGGTACAGAACTGGACGGTCTGTAAGGCCGAATTTAAGCGATAAATTTATTTACGTATAAATTCCCCATCCATCAGAGTGCTCTATTCCTATGGAAGAGCATTGCATAAGCTTACAATAGATGAGATACCTCACTTAAAGTGTGCTCAACCATGAATAGAGGAGCATTAATCATTGTGTCATCGACAGACAGCTGTTTCAATGGATCACCTCTCTTCAGTGTGGCTATAGACTTTCCATTATCCTATCCAGTACCATGAGGCAGGATCGAAACCTTTGCTTCAGACCCGGAGGCCGATATCCTATCTGAGTTACGGAACTGGACGGTCAGTAAGACAATATATATATATATATATATATATATATATATATATATATATATATATATATATATATATATATATATATGACTTTCGTAATATCATTTATGGAGGATACCTCACCTCACCCTATCAGTTTTGCACAAATAGAAAATAAACTCATTGTGGTACTATTTACAGCCCATAGAGTGCAGCTGCCTCTGTTAGCTTTGAAAATACCCAAATTTACTTGACGCTATATTCACCTTTACATCTGACTAGAGGTCAACATTCATCCTATGTTTATCCTTCGGTCAAATTATTCTTGTTCACAACCTAGCATCCCGCAAGGTTTAGGCGTCTTGGTTGAATTTAGAAACAAAGGTGCGAATGAACCAACGCACAAACGTACAGGCGAGCTTGATCCACGATCCATGGATGAGGCTTCGAGAAATGAAAACGTTAAGACTTCATCAGTGAGTATTTCCCATCACTTAAGGAAATAGATAGGTCAAAAAGTTAGAAAAATGGGTCCTACATGAACTGAATGTAATGCTGCATGACACTTCAAGGATTCTCACATCTCAGCTGGCTATGCCTAAGCTCGAAAACAATTTGGGTACAAGTCTCAAAGCATTTTCTATATTCACCAGACATTCTTCCTACAGATCATCATCGTTCCAAACATTTTGAATACGATATCCGTAATGAAACGTTCTATAATAAGAAAGCTATAATTTGCGCTGCTACTAAATATTTGACCGCTAAACCGCAAAGAATTAAATAGATATGACATATAGTTATAAGAGTATCGTTGGAAGAATGTTATTGTTTCTTAGGGGCCATACTTTGATTTAATATGTACTGTTTCTTTGCGGCATCCCTATCTCACAATTCGTAGAATGACATTTCATAAGTAACAACCTGATAAAAGAGATGAAAAAAAAAGAAAAGAAAAATCATCAAGTCACGAAAGGAAAGGAACTTGGTGCGGAAATTCTTCCCTCTCGAATTGAAACGATCCAGAATATCGCTTGAATCCTCGTTAAATTAACAATGTTGCACCCATTCAAATGCACTCAAAAATAAATAGATGAAAATAAAGCAATTAGCTGAAGCTAATGATACATAAACCCGCAAGAACTTCAGATCTGAATTTGAAATATTCTGTAAACGTTTTCCTTACAGCGTTACAGTTATAAAATATGCCTTTAAGATATTTGAATTCAGCTGAGTTACTTTTTGAGTTTTTTTTTGTATATTTATAAACATTCTACTATCATCATCATCAGTAGTAGTAGTAGTAGTAGTAGTAGTAGTAGTAGTAGTAGCAGTAGCATCAGCAGAAGCACTACTATTAAATAGTAGGTTATCACCCAAGTAGTGGTTGATAGCTTACACTGCAGATTAAGTGGCAACAAGTTCCTTCGTCTCCCCAGTATTCAAGCTGTTTTCAGTAAAGCTGTTATCTGGATAGCCTTAGTCGTTCATCGGATTTCCAGTTATTTCAATCTCTTTGCAAGGCTCTTTAGGTCTGTTCCAAGTACTCCAGTAACGATGGGTACGGATGTAATCTTCATATTCCATACCTTATCCAGTTCTTTTGCTAGGTTTGCGTAGTTGTTCTACTTATCACTTCTTTTTTTTTTAAATAAACCTCTACATTAGGGCAGCACCTCATATGGATAAATATATCTATAGATTATACATAATGCATATAGTGTCTCCATTTGTAACAAGCAAACAGGAAAGAAACGAAAACGAATTTTATCCGTTGTAGATGTTTAATCAATGCTCAATATTTAACACAGTAAATAGAGCTGTTAATATATATATATATATATATATATATATATATATATATATATATATATATATATAATATTTACAAGGACTTGTACCCGGTAAATGTAAAGATTTCGTTCCCCAACGAGAGGCATGAAATGTTTACATTCACCGTATATATATATATATATATATATACATACACACACACACACACACACACATATATATATATATATATATGTATATATATATATATATATATATATATATATATATATATATATATATATGAGAGCTATATTCAGAAACTTTCTATCGCTCTTTCAAATTGGGTTACTCAGTCGGCAGGAGATACCATGGAGTGAACCTGTGTATTGAATGATCAAGCCAACCCATTCTTCTCGCGTAGGACCTTTGGCTAAACATCATATTGTCCTTTGTATGCTATCTCTTTAGTTAATTACAAACGGTTGAATACTACCCGGAAATATTTTATTTGTTTTCAAAATTTGCTCTGTGATTACGGATTTAAAGTGAGTTGAAATGGTCTGCGAGATCAGTTTACCCACAATTTCTCCAATGCAACACGAAAACCAGGGCTACTTTTCTTCTTTCTCAACAACAGTATGTCTTGCTGTGTGACGTGTACCAATTATAAAAAAGAAATGAAGCTAGGTTAATCATGGCAGAAGAGCCGATGAAAATTTCGTGTCGTCTCCGACATTTTGATACTATTGATAAGAAAGAATAAAAGCATTATTTCTTCCTGGTTCATTGTTTTATTTCACTCGAAGAGAACCATGACACGAAAGTAGATTCTTGTAGCCAGATATTTTTTTTCACGTGTCTGCTAACATAACATTTACTACAGATAATCTTTCACTGTTGGGAAGTTAGAGATCTTTACCATCTTTCTCATTCCTTTTTTTTCCTTCAGTTTATCCCTCTCTGTCTCTCTTTTTGTGTCTTTCCTTTTATGCATGGCTTTTATTGCCTTGGTCGACTGAGAGCTTTAAATAAGACTATTTCGCGAGGGCTCCTGAAGCAGGACACGAAGTTTGTTTTGTGAATCCAAAATGGCCGACTAATGAATACCCCGGTCAACCAATCATTTCCCGACTAAACTTTTTTTGATTCTATCAAGTCTTTCCTTTTTTTAATTGATTGTTCTGTTCCACCTAGACAACAAATGAGATTGATGATGTAGATATTTTTTCATTAATTTTGTATGCTATTCTTGGCTTTTGCTTCAGTGACGGGCTTTTAACGTAGATCTCTTTTTTTAATTGCCTACTGGGTTAAGCAAAAAATGCTCAGGTATATAAGGGCTTATATATATATATATATATATATATATATATGTGTGTGTGTGTGTGTGTGTGTATCTGTGTGTCTGCATGTGTATGTGTGTGTGCATGTGTATGTGTGTATGTTTATACATATATATATGTAAGAATGGATCACTGAATTTGTTATCCGTCATGTCGTTACTAGCTAGATGTTCATCATCTTCATCGCACAAAATTCAATCGACCTGATTAATATTCGACACTGAATTAAGTGCATCGGTTAGGAAGGAGATTATGTTATTCTGACGTAAGTTTCAGAAGTGTATCTCAAAGAAGGGGTTTGGATTTCTTCATTTGAAATTGTCGGCGTCGAGCAAGAAATGACCTTTCCTTATTTCAAATCGTCTGATCAATGTAACTGTAGTGTCTCACTCAATGTACCTTAAGACACTGGGTGCTCAAAAGATGAAGAATGTCCTTTGTGCGTAGATGTTTCAGCACACTCTCTGACGAGCTACTAAGGCTTACTAATCGCTCCATATGCATGTATTCTTAGATCACGTGTTTCGCCTTCATTTGACTACGTGTAACACTCGCGTGTCCTTTGAATACACTATGCACTTTTTTTTTCATATTATACATCTAATAGCCCTACTCAATCAGATACGCTACATGACAATTTACAATCCGTGTTTTCACGATCTTCAATGTATTTATATTTGAAAATCATCAACGATGGGTTTGCATTATACATATAATAGCCCTGTCCTCTCAGTAACGTTTGCTTCAATTCCTGATCACTGACGATCCTCGTCTTCCTTATTTTTTAATGCATTTAAATTATTGATATGATAGTCCTATTCTGTATGTAAAATTTGTTTCAATTCCTGGCTACTGACAATACCTCTTCTTTTGGTTTTGAATGCACATCATACTGACTGAGTGATGGAGCTTTGTAAAATAAATTTTGTGCTAAAAGATTACTAATTCCAGTGGTTATTAATCCCTATTTTCGGAAGGCTTATGATATTGTAGCGATTTTTTTTTATTAAGAAAAAGGCAATGAGAACTAATACACATTAAAACGGGTTTACTTCCCGAATATGATTTTGGTATTTGCTGAGTCACTATATATGTAATCATTACACTGAATGAAAAGTTTTTAATGCGTTTGTTCAATAAAGCCTGACCATAATATGACGGGCTACATAAACAGCCCATTGTATAATACCAAGTCATTCTTTCTTTTTCACCGTCTCTATTTGATATAAACTCATGCGCATGCGTGTTGCTAAACTATTTTCAGAGGAAAGTCTATTTACTCGATATTCAATTGCTTCGCGTTTGTCTTTATTCTGATTGGTCAGCGCTTGGGGCCTCTTTTTGTTTCTTTTGAAAACATTTTTCTACTGTTGCTATTTAAGTCTTTGGCATACCTTTTCTTCTACTTCTTGACAACAATTATGTTTTTGCGTTTTGTTTTTACCGCGTACTCTTTCCAACAACATGATTCCTTTCACCGGTTAGAGCGGCAATTGGTTTGATACTTGATGAACTAAACAACAAATGAAACGAAATCATGTCATTCACTGTTGCTTAACGAAGAAGCTAACCCTGAATAACATGCCGGTATGTAAACAATTTCGATGTTTATTTGCATCATCCTCTGAACATTGACAAAGATAAGCAAGAAGAGATGAATAAAATCAAATACATTTCTTGCGTACATGTATCCTCAGCTTTCAGAAGTTGACTTTACGTCACTTTTTAGATTTTACGAAAAAAGGCGAAAGGCAAAAATAGCGTTCGTTGCTGGTTTTTCAGTGAGCCGTTATGAAGTCAGCGCTTGCTTTCTTCTTTTTCTCTTACACTACTGTACCGCCCACCACCCTAACTTTCGACGACTAAAACCATTCTGATCTTGGGGGGGGGGGAGGTCAAAGATTTTTCCCGAATAAATTAATAGAGATTTCTTTACGCCACTTCCGTTTACAATGGACATTTTAGGAATGCTGTACTCTCGGGAAGTGGGTGGGTGAGGGGCTGTATATGTATACTGATTTCTCTGAGACTTCTTTATGTCTGAGCTGGTGGTCAATCTCAGGTAAAATTCCGGATCCCGAATGTTTATTTCCTAGACAGTAGGTATACCTATTTCCCAAGAGGAGAGATCATTAGAAAACAAGCATAAAGCAAATTCCATCCTCCCTAAATAACACCTTTAGCTTTGTATGGCACAAAAGGTGAGTAAATATCAAGGATAGTCTTTGAAAATAGTTCATTAACAACTAGTCTACCTGGCTGAATATACAATTTTTTTTATCATTCTTCAAACGCACACACACACACTCACTCAGACATGATTACATATACGCTAAAATGCACACACTCACACAAACCCATACACACATAGACATACAGACACTCATGAACAAATGCACAAATCCACAAACGCACACGCATACAGATCTTCACTGACGCACGTACGCACACAGCCACAATCCGAAATAATCAAATAACAAGCTTTCATTGTGCAGTTGTTTACACATGTGTAAAATCTTTGTAACGAGTTGATGTAGAGAATGTGTTTTACATAAAATGCTTCCCATGAATCACGTGTTCTTTTTTTCTTTTCATATTTTCTCCCTTTCCATTCCGAAGAGTGATCTTTGATCTTCCATTCGATTTCTCTCTCATCGATACAAACATGTGTATTTTTTCCCTTAATAATTTCTGCTAATTTTTTTTTCATTTGCTTTCTCTTTCACGTGGGAACACGACTGGAGGTCAGGTTTCACTGCTGTTGTTATTATTATCATATTTTTCGCAAGAAATATTCAACTTTGACTTCAAAGCTCAATGCGTGACCTTTGAGCTAGCCAATCACAGGCGTTGGTCACTAGACTATGCCTTAAAGAAAGAGTATTTACGTAAAACATGCTTTGGCGACTATGTCTTTTTTGTTATTTGAAACAATTAAATTACCGTGTTTTGCATAGTTATTTCAACTAAGAACTAAAATGTGATATTTTCGTGAGATGATAACGAAGACTTAAAACCAAATAATGATCGGAAAAAAAAGGCTCCACACAGCCTGAAAAACTGAATAAACGTGTAAATGCGAAGGGTATTTGAGTACGTAACTAGTTTTGGTACACACACACACACACACACACACACACACACACACACGCACATGCAAAAATCTTCCAAAAAATATCTCTAAATGTGACATTACTTTCCCGACAGCAAAACTATAAATTCATAGAAATCTCTAATAATAGGATTTCAAGTATTACAAATGCAATTTCCTACTAATCGAAAATGTAGTCGAAATCTCAATTAGTATGGAAAAAACATTCAATTCGGTTATGCTTTTTTCGTTTTGTCGTAGTTCAGATGTCGCACTTAATTTCTCTTCGCCAACGCTACTAGAAACATTGTTTGTTTTTTTTGGAGTCTTTTTTTTTTGTTATGTTCTCCAGCATTACTGAGAAATCCTTTGTTTGCCTCGAATAAAACATTTAAACGAAAGCAGGTTTAATCAAAGGAGACAAAGGCAACTGTAATGCCAGAAAAAATGAACAGGAAACGAATATGTGGACAGGATTGAAACCAAATTAAATAATAATGACAGCAACAACAACAATAACAATAGTAGTAATAATAATAATAATAATAATAATGATAATAATAATAATAATAACAACAACAACAATAATAATAATAATAATAATAATAATAATAATAATAATAATAATAATAATAATAATAATAATAATAATAATAATGGGATTCTCTGTCCCCTACTCATTTATGCTAACCATGATACCTATAAACATAATTTTGAAAAACTGCAAAGCATGGCAATCTCTTGAAACAAAGAGGCAGGTTAACCACCTAATGTACATGGATGACATAAAACTATTGGCAAAAAACGGAGAATGATTCAAAACGTTGTTCAACAGTTGAAGGATATCACGATGACATTGGAATGGAATTTGGAATAGAAAAAAAACATGCAAAAACAACACTATTTGAGCATCACCCACAAAAGAGCGGTATTCAGTGGGGACAATAAGTATTCGTCGGGTCTGATAAATTGAATGTTTTAATAACTATCTTCATACGAGCATTGCTGGCTCAAATTATGCCACAAGACACGACATAGGAAATGATACACACCAAAATATGATGCAAATACAATCATTATTAAAGGAGTTATGTAACAATATTCGAGAAGCATATGAACAAAAAGTATTTGTACGGTTGATGTAAATCGCAAAACGTCACTAAATGCACGCCTTGTTTGAGTTGATGGCAAAAAAATGTGATTCTTCTTGCGTAATGTTCATGGTTTTAACTCTCAAACCCGAACGATTAAATGTAAAAAATGTTTGTTTGTTCAAATACTTATGACAGGTACTGTACGTCATGAGTTTAAGTATTCACACACACACACACCACACGCACTCACGCACTCACGCACACATATACATATAGATATATAAACATGTGTATAAGTTTATATGTTTACGTGTTTGAGTACATATGTCAATATAAGTTTGTGTTACTGTTATCGACTATAGATTTGTGATATTGTCATTGTCTATAGATTCGTTCTATATGTGTCTCTCTTATTCGATGTGTGCGTCAGCATGCTTTCGTGTCTGGAAAGTGCACACCTGGCTGACTGATTTTGATGGAGGCGGTTGTCACGATGTTCATGATCTTGGAAGACGAAGAATCACGGAGATCATCAGCATCGCGATGAAGTCGGGGGCAGGCGATGGGGTTAAGGTTTAGGCAGTGAAGTCGCTAGTATCACGTAATTCTTAGGGTTTCTTTGCTTTTTGCTTTGGCGTTTTCGTTTTTTTTTTTTTCTTGTCTTTCCCTTTCTTCGTGGTTTTTATGTCTTCATGTGTGTATGTGTGTGTTTTTTATCCTTAAGATTAGTTTATCGTTTCCTCCCTCCTTTCTCCCTCTGATTCTAGTTTTACAGCCCTTTCATTCACAACTTATCTATCTATATATATATCTATCTATCTATCTGTGTGTGTGTGTGATATTATCACTTATCTTTGTCTCCTACTGCTGCCAATTTCATGTTATATACCACTAATACTATTTGTGTTAGCATATACATCCTGCCTACTTACATACCGATAAAAACACGCGTACGCACACGCACACATATGCATATATACACACACACACAAACACACATATACATATATATACACACACACACACACACACACACACACACATATATATATATATATATATATATATATATATATATATATATTGTCAACCTTGATGAACTGATAGGAGGTTACACTGATGGATCATTAATTTAACTTGCAACGTTAACAAGTCAGTTTGGGCATCATGCTCGTTAGTCATCTCATTTTAGAACTTCGAAATTCATTTTTTTAAATACCTTCATAGAATTTTAACAAACACCTACCGATTCTGTTCGATATTTATCCAGATCTCAGAGAATCGAATTCCCATTATTTTTTCTGAAACAAAATGAAGTTTTTCTAAATAAATTCAGTAAGTGAGGAATACATAAGAGAAATTTTTATTAAATTCAATTTGGTTTTGCTGTTGCTTGGTTGTTCACACATGTTTGTTTATTTTTTTTTCTTAGTACAAACGGATAAAAAAAACAACGACAACAATATACTGCTTTCTATATAATGAATGATGATTATTTCTATATCAGATATTTTACCTCATCCCTCGATCTGGCCTTCCCACCAAGGGTCTGAAAGTTGGAACCCTAGAGTCAATGAACGATAATGGTGCAGTGCTGTTAATCTTGCCTCAATGTTCCCATTTAAAAAGACTTATGATAATTATTCGCTGAGAGTCACTCGATCATGTCACTCAAATATCAGATAATTAGTCTCCAACAACGGTCAAGTGCACCATCTGATATTTTAATCCTACAGAGAGTCGTACTTGCATACACTACGTACAGAGGGTGGAAACCTACGCAGTGTCTAGGTTGCCATTAAGATATATTTCGAATATACCCTTTTGTGCCTCATCCCCCGCCCCGGAAATATATGCTTCTGTCCCCTCCCCGAGTTATAAGCTTTTGCCTCACCCCCGAATAGAGTTTTCTGTCTTCCTTTCTCATCTTTTCCTACGGCAAACATTGGAGAAACTTCTCCTAATTTCCTTCCCTTTCTTTTACTCCTCATGATTCAATATAATTCTTCTTTTGTTTTTCCTTTCTTCTTTTTTCCTTCTATTTTCTTCTTGCTCACCTTCTTTTTTTCCCCTTTAGTCTCTAAACGGCCCTAGCGTTAATCTATGAAGGCACATTCGCATCTTACTTTAAGCATGGACGTATGGGTGAACAAGACCGTTGTTTGTCTGACAATCAATTCCTTGATCGATATTGTATCAAAGGCAATAATCTGAATGATATCTCAGAGAATATAAACCCTCGTCTCGGTAAAAGCAAAGCCAATAACAACAAAGGCATCAACAATATCAGTTTCTATGGAAACCAAAGACAAATCATATACAACAAAAAAGATAACCGACAAGAAAACCAGCAAAGTGAAGTCAGATGAAAGCAATGGATACAGGTCTGGTTAGTCACTCCGAGGAAACTGTCATGTGCCCACCGTCTTTTGGTAGCATGCCGTGTTGGGCAAATAGCATCATAATTTGAAGCTCAACTAAAAAAACTATTCAAGAGGAAGATCAAAAACCAAAGAAAAGGTTTTACCTGACTCTATAAGGAGTGAATATTTAAATTTTCAGCCCCATAGCTTCATTGGTGCAGTATGTATCCGTGATACATACATACATACATAGCCAGCCAGAGTAGCCTGAAAGCAGAAAGAAACTTGTCAGTTTTTGTGACAATTTTAATCGATGATTTCTAATATTAACTGTGTAGAAGACCCAAGCACCATTTGTAAAACAAGAGACTGATTACACAATTGAAAACTAGTTTTTCAATGAAAATGTTTGCAAACATCTAATATGAAGAATAAAGATGTGTGATAATACTAACATCAAACACAATATAAAATACAATAAAGTAAGTTAATCAGTATAACCAATATATATATATATATATATATATATATATATAAATTGAGTGAAAGAGAAGAATAAGAATCTAATATTTTCTAAGCTAACACTGAAAGTAATCAGAAGTAATAGGTGGTTTTAAGAAGATACAATAGCGCAAACTGTCTTATTTTTTCATATTTGTATCAGTTATAAGACTAAGACTTGACCAGTGGGACGGTGTAACGAAACTTTTTAGTTTAAAAGTCTTTGAAAAGTCCTTTCAATTCCATCAAACTTTTCAACAAACACAATCCAACAGAAAAAAAATTAACCTGAACATATATGATAAACAAGACTCATCATCATTATCATCAGTCTTTTTTCGCCTGTTGTTGGACTGGGACTTTCCCAAGGATTCGCCACACCTCTCTATCTATCATCGTGGAGCCAATATTTTCAGAACTTTTCAAGAATGTTTCGCCTCTCATATTCTGCCGTTCTTGGTTTTGCATGTGATCTCCAGAAATCCATGTTGTGAATCGTGATGTCCATCGGTTTGCCATTCTTGCAACATAACCAGCCCATTGCCATTTGGATTTCCTAATGATTTCTATGATGTTGCAGATTCCTGTCTTTTCAATAATGTATTTTGCTGTATCGTGGTCTTTCCCTATGATGTTGAATATGATACTCTAATGTGCACATTGCATGGATCACAGTTTGCAGGTCAGTCTTTTGGTATGGTCCCATGTTTCAGCTCTGCAGATGACATTGGTTAAATACTCTTCTTTTTTTTTTGGACTAATACGATTTTCTTGTTCCTGAAGTTGGACCTTGAACAATTGAATCTGATTAAATGATAGAAAAATGTGTTATTCATATGTAAATGGGCTTTTGTTTCCGTAATTGCAAAAACAAAACCTATTGCCAATTGCTGATGTGCACGGATAGCACAAAATCTTAACATCCACCGGGTATATATCCTTGTAATTCTTGTTTTTATATATTTATAGCTATATTTACTGTATTAAATATCGAGCACAGTTAGCAAACATCTACAACAGATAAAATCTGATTTTTTATTTCTTTTTGTATTTTTACGAATTGAAAAATATTATCAACTATATATATATATATATATATATATACACACACATATATATATATATATATATATATATATATATATATATATATACACACACACGCACACACACATACACATATATATATATATGAGGTGTTATCCAATTTTTTTTTGAATTTGAGAATGATAAAATCACTAGTATTCCCCAGCGGTATGTATGAAGTTATCTTACAAAGTGTTCTCAGAAAACTACAATCGGTTGCATCTTGTGTTTATATATGAAAAAGGTTGTTGTAAAAAGATGAAAGTCGTTTACAGAAGCCATGAATAAATGAAAATCAACCCTTAAAACTTGAATATGATGTTTTAAGAATCAGATTTTGTAATTTTTAACCTGAAATTTCAATCAGTATGCTCCAACGATGTGCATCGGAAACTGGGACAAATTATGCTCAGAGGCCAGGAATGTCAGAAAGTTATTGACATAAATATATATATATATATTTACACAAGTGATGTATTCTGCTACAAAATTAACAATGAAAGTGAAAAAGCACATTATGCATGATGAAATATAAAAAAAAGTAAATATGGAAAAAAATATCTGGACACAATAAACATTCACCATAAGAATGTTATTTAAGGAGGAATGCTAGGCTAGACCTTTCTGTTCCTGCATAGAGACTGTTGAAATGGTCCAATACTTCACTAAGGTAAGATGCCATCATCGTCGTCATCCATTACTTTTACCTTCTTGAAGAGAGACAGTCATGGTTGACGTAAAGGGTCTCTCAACAGAACAAAAATGGCGTAATTAAGCAACATAATAAAGGTTTGAGCTTCAGGGACATCGTCAAGTTGTTAAATATTCCTGTCAGTACGATTGGATCGATTATTCTGAAGTGAAAGAAGTTTGGTACCAAGAACTCCCCTCAAAGGTGGGCTCAAAAGAGATTTTCTTCACGAACAACTCGAAACATGCCAAGAACAGTCAAAACAAATCCAATATCAACTTGAAACAAGATCCAAGATGGTTTAAGGACCGTTGGGGTATCGATCACAAAGAGAACTATAAGTAATGAACGACATAAAAATGGCCTAAAATCCTGTGCGCCAGATTCAATGTAAGCTCACCATAACAGTCAATAATTGAAGAACCACGTAGAAGATATTCCATCGAAGGATGAATATGGTCAGAATTAATTCTTTTAATGACATCACTGCCACTTTTCCCACGGAAAGTATCTTGAATAATTTTTTTTTAATCTACTAGTATCTGGAGAATCTAGATGTTATTAATAAGCCCAACGGAATAAGTCAGCCCCAAAATCGAAAAAGCTTTTTTCCGGAATATGAAAAAAAAATACAAAGGGCCAAATGGAGTAATGATAGCAATTTCAAAGTCTATAAACAAAACAATATGGCCTGGAGCGCTGAAACAAACAAACACAAGCGCATGTAAAAAAAATCGATAGAACGCTTCGTCATCTTTGATAGCTATGGTTATCCAAAATGAGCATCGGAAGTTTTAAATATTTGTTGAATATAGGTTCAAATACTTGTTTCTCTCACTACACGTATGTATTACATAAAGAAAAACTGGCTATTTTTGTCATTGAATCTCACATTAACATTGGCACAGCTCAACCATATTTGGCGCAAATTTCTCACAAATCTGGCTTGCATACTCAGTGGATCTTGGGGAAATATTTCAAAGGTTTATAAAGGGGGGTTTTATATACAATGTAACTATAATGCTAAACTGAACCCTTACTTTCCATTCAATATACGTACACACACACACACACATACACACACACACACACACACATATATATATATATATATATATATATATATATATATATATATATATATATATATATATATATACTAGCTATAACAGTTCGATTGGGTGGGTTTCAGCCAGTGTTATATATATATATATATATATATATATATATATATATACATATATATATATATATATATACATATATATATATATATATATATATATGTTCATAATATACATACAATATATATGTGAAAAAACATAATATGTACATATTATATCTATATTTGAATACACACACACACACACACACACACACACACACTCATATATATATATATATATATATAGAGAGAGAGAGAGAGAGAGAGAAAGATGAAAAATACATAGAAAGATAGATAAATAGATCAGAGCGGCCTGATCTTCAATTACTACTCATTATTCATTGTTGTCTTTCGAAAGGTAATGTTCGCCTGTAACTTTTGTTCATTTTTGTCCGATGACATTTAATGAAAAAAAAAACTCGTCTGATTTTAATATCATTTGAACTTTGTAAACATCAACAGAGGGTCCACTCCTGAGAGGAAGACCGTACGAATGCAACTTTTGCTGATCGGCACATTAAGATCACTGAAGATAAATGTATTCTGCATTATCGAAGGTGCCATTTGCCTCAGGAATTTTTCGGTCCTTTGAAAGGAGAGAACGCCAATGTCTGAATTAGCAATATTTCTATAACGTATCTCATAACGGTTTTTTTTTTTCAAATATTTTCATTGTGTCCTCATCAGAAATGAACACACATAGAGACCCATATTACACATACAAACACGCACACACACACGCACACACACATACACACACTCTCTCTCTCTATCTTGCACTCACACACATTTATATATTTGATAAAAATATGTCAAGCTTTCTAATATATATATATATATATATAGATATATATATATATATATATATATATATATATATATATATAATGCACGTCACATTAAACCAACGACCAATGGACCTGGCTGCAATTTTATCATCTCAATTGACATGGCATGCAACCCATTGGTTCAAATGGCAGGGTTGGCCGTGTGCGCGCAGCACCCAACGTATAGCTACATTGTGCAGGCCTTTGAGCTATTCACGTACATTGGAACTGAAAAGACGTGTAAAACCTTTCTGGATCCTTGTTTGCTGTGCAAAGCCATCATAAATGTATATCAGTATGTAAGTACGAGTATTCCTTTGTTTTCTGAGGTGTTACGCCATGAAATGGAACCGAGGACTTGTTTTTATTGCTGCTCACTACTTAACAGTCTGGCGCTACACTATTTTCTTCTTTGGTATGATTAAGAAATAACTATTGATTGACATGAAATGCGTTAACTAGTCCATTCATTTATGCATTCTATTTTGTATCGTATTTTATTATAAATCATTATTCCCCTGAACAATGTTCCATCATCTTCCAACCTCTACTACAGGATCTCCTCGATTAAACTCCTTTCATTAAACGTAGTTCCTTATAATATTGTTAAAAAAAAATACCATAATCATCAGCTTTTTAGCGTCCGTCGTTGGGCATAGACCTTCCCAAAGATTTGCTAGACCTCTCTATCATGGACGTCATGGAGACAATACTCGCTGAATTTGTCTGGCTCGTTGCACCATCTTACTTTCTGTTGGTCACATTATCTCTGGGGATCTATGCTGTGAGTCGTGATGTCCAGGGTTGTCTGCCATTCTTGCAACATGACCTACCCATTGCCATTTAAGTTTTCTAATAAATTCGATGATATTTTAGACCCCTGTCTTTTCTTTGATATACCGTGCTGTCTTATGATCTCTCCATGTAAGGTTAAATATGATTTTTTTCATGTGCATGTTGCAATGGGATTGAGAATTGAATGACTGGGATAGTCATGACCTTGTTGCAAAATTCTTACACTGGGTGCAATTAGTTAAATAATACCAATTGATATGATAGCGTCTAAGGTGAAATTGGTTTCACTTGACGTTGTTCTAGTTAAAGTCATTGTTTTCATGATCGTAACCAAGGCGTTAATTGGTGATCTCTTGTACTACTACCTTAAGCTGACTAAATACTCTCATTACAATCATTCATTTGATCAGTACTAACTGCCCCAATACTAACCATGGAACATTACCATCGATACCATTATCCCTACCACCATCGCATCTATCACCATCGTACAAAAATAAATCTTTCGTTTGATCACCTCACCCCAGCTCTACAACAACCCGTGATCACGTTCCTTAATTTTATCCCCGATAGCACCTTCACCTAAGCTCACCTGTTTTATTTTTTGTTGTTTTTTGTTTTTTTTGTTTTGGGGTTTGTTTCCTTTGCTTTTTGTTTTTGGGGGGTATTTTTTAACTGCAATTTTTTTACTCTCAACCCTTTACTTCGACACGTGTATTTCGACTGTCGATTTGCCCGAACGTTCAAAGAAGAATGAACCACAGGAATTTTTTCCTTTTTTTTTTCCTTGTTAAGGGTGAGTAGAGAGACTTTCACTGTCGTTCCTTCGATTTCGATCGTGAAATAAAACACAGAAAAAAAGTTTATGATGTTCTGGAATAGATAGAATAAAAGAGAAGGAGAGGGGATGTGAGAAAGTCGAAGAATGAGAGAGTAAGAAGTGAAAAAAAAAGCAGAGTGAGAGAGGTTGCATGCGGAGATAGAGAGTTTAGGGGTTAGTTAACCAGTGAGGAGGGATTCTGTGAGGGATTGGTAGAAAGATTGGTGTGTGAGTGAGAGATTGATTGAGAGATATTGATAAAGAGACTTGGAGAGAGGGAGAGATTGAGGGAGAGATGATATGAAAGGTTGAGAGAGAGAAAGATTGGAGACCGTAAGAAACTGTCTGTGAGAGAGAGGGGGACAGGGGAGAATGAGATTAAGATACAAAATAGAGAGCGATTGGCAGATTACGGAAGAGCATGGAAAAGAGTGGGTGAAAGAGAGAGATTGGCGAGAAAAAGATAATGTGAATGAGAAAGAGAGGGATTTAGAGAGAGAGAAAAAGAGAATATCAGATTGAGAGAGGGGGTGATGCAAATAGGGGAGAGGATGGAAGCATTTGACAAAAGCAAATATATCTTTTGTAATTTGTTAAGATTCTTGCAATTTGCTCTTGTTTCACGCTATGTTGAGGTGTAACCATGTGAACATGACGGTATATACGACACGGGGAAAAATCCTTGGACTACAATGTGGTTATATACTGAAGGTCGGATAGACAAGGAAGAAATGGTGAAAGGAAAAGGATAAATGGAGAGAAAACAAAGAAATAGGAAGGCAGCAGGCCGAAGATGAAGGAGGAAGAGGAGAAAAAAGCCTTGATAAAAGGATTTTGAGGGAGAAAAGGATGAGAAAGCAAATGATAAGAAAAAAGACAACGGTGGGGGCGGGGGAATGAAATAATGATGAAAAAGACAGGGAAGAGTGAGAAGGAGAAAGCAAAGAAGAAGAATGAGGAAGAGAAAAGACGAACGAGGGGGGGGAAGAGAAATGAAGATCAAGAAAATAAGGAAGGAGAGAAAGCTAAGAACAAGAGAAGAGAACGGGAAAGCATTGTAAAGAGAATATTTCAGATCAAAATCCAGCTAACAACAACGTGTCAGGCGGTGGACTTATTGATCTATCCTCGTGCAAGAAAGATGTGCTGAATATGTAAGAGGGAAAAAAAGGGGAGGAAAAACTTTGAAAAGTGAGAGAGAGAGAGAGAGAGAGAGAGAGCATGAAAGAAGAAAATATAGAAAGAACGGAAAGTAAAAGATGGTAAAGAGGGGGCAAGAAGCATATAAATAAAAAAAATTTTAAAAAAAGAAAGGTGGGGATGAGAAAGACGAGAAAATTGTCATGAAAAGCTGGAAGAAGAAGAAGAAGAAGAAGAAGAAGAAGAAGAAGAAGAAGAAGAAGAAGAAGAAGAAGAAGAAGAAGAAGAAGAAGAAGAAAAAAGAGGTGGAGGTAAAATGATTGGAGCAGTAGATGTATCAGTATCAGAAAATAAGACAGAAGCGGAGAAAGGGAAGAAAAATAGAGGCTAGTTCTCAGACAAAAAGGGAAGAAAGAGAAAACAACAAAGAAATGAACAGTCGGACACGAAAAAGGGAAAGACGAGAAGAAAGTAATGATGCAAAAAAGAAAAAGAGGAGAAAGAAATTCAGGATATAAAAGGGAGGGAGGTGAAGTAAAACAGATCGAAAGAGTATAAAGGGAAGCGGAGAGAAAAAAAGAGAGATGAGGAGAAAGGAGAAGATAAGACCAGAAGAGGAAAGAGAAGGTGGATGAAGAAGACGAATAAAGGATAGAAGAGAAGCTATCATATATGAGGAAAAAAAGATGGCCAGGAAGAATTATAGTGGAAAAAAAGGAAAGGTGTGTAGTGGGAAAGGAAAAGGAGGAAAAATGGAAAAGAGAAGTAAATTAAGAAAGGATGATGACGAAGGAAAAAAAAGAAAAAAAGAAATGTCTGGGACAAAGAGGGAGGATAAACTGAGATAGAAAGAGTAGAAAGGCCTGAATGAAAACGATAAGGAAAGGAAGAGGACAAAGCTTGGGAGAATGAGTAGAGAGAGAAAAAGTGAGAAGAAAGAATAATAGTGAAGAAAATGGGAAAGTGAGGTAGAGAGTGAAGAATGGGAAAGACGGAGCGAGAAAGAAAGATGGACGATAAAGAAAAAAATGGAGGAAAGAGTAAACGGAAAGGAATGTCTAACTGGGGGGAAAAAAGAAGACCAAGTGAAGGAGAAGAGGAGCGAGAGGAAAGGATGAAAAAGAGAAGGAGAGAAGCTCGAGAAAGAGAAAAAAACTCCAAGAAAGAGAATAGGGCGTGTAGGTTAATGAAGATTTTGGTAGTAAGAAAAAAAAAAGGAGACACAATAGAAAATGAAGAAAAAAAAAGGACTCAAGTGTTGGACAAGAAGAAACAGCGGAAATTAATGGAAAATTAGCAGAAAACTATGGCATAGTAAACGAAAGGAACAAAAGAAATATTATAAGAATGAGAAAAGAAACGACATTATCATCGACAACCTTGCATTATCTGTGATCAGAGTTTTAAAAAAAAATTCTTGAAGGAGAAGGTATTCCGGTCGGGTAGGTTGAAGTGACATTAGCACCATCAAAAAGGGCACAAACATGGTCATACAAAAGACAGACAACGAAAAGAGACAGGCTTGGGTAATCACTTGGTAGAGGCCTTCACGTTACTAACGTCTTTTGGCAGCATGTTGGGGATGATCAATTAAAACATCGGAAAATAAAGATCACCAATGAATAAGTTACTCTTATCATTTTACATTTGGCAGTAATGACGCAAGGATACTGCTGGACAAAAACTAAGGTACTAAAAGTTGAAAGAAAAAGTCCTTTTCTAGATGTAACAAGGGCTAAATTTTTACATATCTAGCCCTATTTCTCCATTGTACTCTCGTACACGTGATACACATAGTAAGCCAGCCAGCAAGACCAACTTAGAAAACCGAAGAAATCTCCGTTGAAAAGTTTTGGTCACAGATTCGGTTGATGATTTCTAATTCAAAGAAGAAGAAAGGATGACTGTTGTAAAGTGATTGTTAGCGAGTCAATATCGTAGACAATTCATGCGTGTAGTGAAACCAATCATGATATATAATCGTTGTCATACACTGACGCTGTGTGGAAGAAGCTATTTATTTGGTGTGGGATCCAACGCACCGGAGCAGCATGATCAACATATGGATAGAATTTTTAAAATGTTTAGTTTCTAAAAGTATCATTTAGTAGCCGAGACTAAACCACTTTTAGTGCTGCCTTGGTGGAATAGGCTCCCTGGAACTAGACAAAGAGCGTATGGAACCGAAGCGGCTGTTCTGGTTAATTGACCCGACTTGTTTTTTTACTTTTGGGGCCCTAATTCACCATCCTCATCAGTCTTTTAACGTCCGACGTTGGACATAGACCTTCCCCAGGATTCACCACAATTCTCTATCATGGGTGTAGTGGAGCCAGTGTTTTTTTAAATTTGTCCGGTTCATCTCTCCATCTGGTATTCTGTCGGCCTCGGTTTCGCATGCCATCTCTGGGATCCATGTTGTGAGTCGTGATGTCCATCGGTTGTCTGCCATTCGTGCAACATGACCTGCCTATTACCATTTAAGTTTTTTTAATAGTTTCTATGATGTCTCGGACACCTGTTTTCTTCCATATGTACTGTGCTGTCTTTTCATCTCTCCAACGAACATAAATACTGTATTTACTCAGATTAGCTTAACTCAGCTTTACAAAAATCATTTGGGCTCTCAGTTTGGATGAAATTCATCAAGTCCGATCTCAACCCTTGGTGATTCGTTATCAAGGTTCGATACGCTCTTTGTCTTGTTCCAGGGAGCTTATGATCAAAGACATTCAACATGTTTCCGTAATTTTTAATCGACTTTCTTTCTATCTTCTACTCAGAAAATATACTCAAAACGTAATCGACATTACAGCATGATATTAATTGAAAATTGGATCAAAATCAAGGTTCAGATAACTTTACAAACTATGCTTTCTGAATTTAGAGATTCTTCAGGTGGTAATGTCTATGATGGTTTTACCTATCCGAACGGGTTGTTTAGTATACTTGTTTTTAGGAAAAGGTTCATCTTTCACTAATGTCTAAATCTTCCTTGAAAATGTCCCACATTAGATACTTGATCTGTTATTTCAATATTATCATTGTAGTTTTCAAAGATTGAGAAAGAAAGTCTTCGTGCAGTTAAGCATTTCTTAATGCAGAATCACATGGATGAAATATCACGTCAGCGTCTGTTGTAGGTTTTATTGCCAAAGTAAGGAAAACCAGAAAAAAGAAAGAAATCTCCAGACCAGTGAGTGAATCATATTCATCTACTGCCTCCTTCTACTCATCCTCCTGGTACAAAAACTATAACTCGTAATACTAAGTATCAATTTTCTCAATCGTATCATGTTGGATTGATATGAAACTTGGTCAAGACCTTCGGGTGAATCATCCTTATATTCCTGTTCCTTTTCCCCCTCCTTCTTTCCTTCCTGCTCCTTTGGCTGCTACTACCGTAGATCGAAGATGCATCGTTGAACTTTTGGTTCTCGTTTTCTTTCTAAAGGATTTTCGGCAATCTTTCTTTCCATTCTTTTTTTCCTTCCGTGGGCGACATCACACATACATCGAGGTAATTGAAAGATAATTACTAGTCTTTCTCTCGTTTCCCGACAAACAAAGGGGCCCAATTGTCATTTGACAAGAGTACAAATTCTGGTGTTGACCACGGTACAATTGTAATTGTCTTCGTTTCACCTCAGCTACAACCCCAGATTCCCGCTTTTTTTTTATTTCGGCCCTGCAGGCGACAAGACGTCCATCTTTATTTGATTGAATCTAACAAACTCTTGTAATTAATACAAAAAAAGGTAAATATTGGAGGTCAATAAAATCGGTCTGCATGAGACGAAGTACAACGAATGGTGTTTAACCTTGCTACTAGACAACACTGAATTATATTACATGCTTGTGGTGAAGAGCAGTTCATCTGAAAATAGATGGTTTTGTGAATTTGTTATTTCTTTTTCATTTGCCCTTGTTATATGGTAAACGATTTCGATAATTTTGCATTGACTTTTGTGCGGACATTGTTAGTATCAAGAGTGGTATAAAAAAAAGATGGAAAAAAGACCTTAATCAAATAGAAAGAGGAAATTTAGATAGAGACACAAGGAGACAAGAGAATAAGATATTTATCGAAGTCCGGCATATGACCAAATAGAGGGACATGGAAAGTGGACGATTCTATTGAGGACAATTTGTAAACGGAGATAATATTTGCTAAATGGCAGATATGCCTACTCTGTGCGGGACAGACAATGGCAATGGAGTAGGACGAGAAAGTAAATGAAAATCAGGTATTTGCCTTTGAAAAAAACACCAGATAGATAGATAAAGAGCTTAGCAAGATTCATGAGTAGATGTACTGTGCAATTTGCAACATTTGCACACTGATAGATACGAGACTGTCTGGGCAGTATGCAGCCATTTGATATTAGCGAAAAAAATAGCCTACCTAGGGCAATGGCTTTTTGGTCTCCTTCAAAGTACTCCTCTTTCGACCTTGCCAACGTATCTCAACGCCAACTCCACTTTTCAAAACAGTCTGCAAAGTCCTATTTTGAGATCACCTTCAGTTGCCATGACACGGTCTCCCTAATTTTGCACACTTTAAATTTCCTCCCTTTCAATGGCGAAAAGCCAAACGTCAGAGTGAGACAAATCTGGGTTGTAAAGGACTCACAGACTTATGTGATGCTATGTTTTGCAACAAAAAATAACTGTGCTATCCATGAATGCAATGTTCACACAGTACACAAGCTGACTCAATGCTGTCTCTTGGTCTGAGGGGAATTAACTGTCTTGTCTGAGGTCCACTCTGATCGGTTGCCACGTTACATCAAGGCTGAGCAACTGGTTCTAGGGATATTCAGAATGGCTGGATACTTTTCGGACAGGCCTCATATATAAATAGATGAATAGGTTGATAGATAATAAATAGGAACTGGCTTAAATAAAAAGAGAATTTGTTGCTCAGATAAGCGATGGAAATGCAATATAATGGATCCTGACAAATGAATGAAATATGGTGCATATTCCCCATCAATGTCTGAGATCTGAGCCCAATTACAAAGCAAGCTCTCAAATACTGATTTTCAAATCAAGCATTCCCTCTTCAATTGTAAGTCTTGGCCAACATTCTGCTGATTGCCTTCTCTCCATTTTGCCTTGTACCATACTAAGCAAATCGTAGTACACATTATGAAACAGAGTGATTTCACTTGGGAAAAGGTGGAATTATTACCCATGAAAGATTCCTGTGAAATATCGACGGAATAAACGAGACTCTGCGAGAGCGACAGATTTTTTTTCTGGCAGTAGGAGTGATAAAAAAAGAAGTTTTTTTCTCCTTTCTCTAATGTCATTTTTTAATTTTTTTTCTACTTTGGAGAAAGAAGAAAAAAATGATTTAGCAAAATGCACGCGACTCGTTAAGTTTCGACTAACGAAGCCGACTACTTGTCTAAAAATGAAAGGTGTGAGTCGGGTCGGGTCGGTCAGGTAAGGATTTCGATGGGCAATGGCAGGGTCCTTTAATTAGACTAATTACGTTTCGTCTAATTGGCTGAGAACAGTAATGACAGAGAGGGTAATAGAGAGTGAGAGAATAAGAAAGAGGGGAGAAATGGGAGAATTACACGTGGGCGAAGGGAGAATAATGTAGAGAGAGAGAGAGAGAGAGAAAGAAAGATGGTTAGACAGCTAATGGAAAAAAGTGTTTAAGAGAAAGAGACATTTATGGTATCACGAAAGAAGAAGAAGAAGAAGAAGAAGAAGAAGAAGAAGAAGAAGAAGAAGAAGAAGAAGAAGAAAAGAAGAAGAAAAGAAGAAGAAGAAGAAGAAGAAGAAGAAGAAGATGTCTACGAATGGATACAGGTATACCTTGATTAGTGCGGCTAATTTGTTCCAAAATTGTCCGTACTGTTCAAGGTATAATTATAATTTTTTTCAGCTCATACTTGGTAATGATGATTTGTTTTGCAATGCTTTAACCGCACTATATCGAAACACTCAGTGATTGAAATTGCTCTATTCAATGTTTCCGTGTACTAAAAAAAAAAAAGAAAAGGAAATGAACTGTAAAAATCAAATAACCCTTTCTGCATGCGTGAGACAGAGATGAGGATAGAGAGAGTCCGAGGGGAAAACAAGACAGAGAGAGAATTAAATGAAATACTCAGAAAAGATTTTAAAAAGCACGAAATTTCACGTATTGTGATCATTTCAAGAAATATTCGGGCGAATTATCTTCATCATATGGATTTCTCCTCGTTCCGATCATCTTAGCATTGTTTGACGTTCTGGCATGAAGAATTAGCAGTATTCCATCTAAGTTAATATCCCCATCTTTGTTGTTTAGACCATTACATTATCATCGATGTAATTTCCACTCTTTCTTGTATTGTCTAGATACGCAGCTTGGACATAAGTCAGAGGCTGATCACCCTCGACTAGATCGCCCGACTGAGGGTGCCTGATGATCGAAAACCCCGGGTTCATCACTGAAGACCTGTCGATGTAGCAATAGACGTTGTACTTCAAAACGGAACAGGGAAATGAAAAATTGTGATTATTCCATGAAATATTCGAAAGTGCATCTCCATCTTTTTTGTTTTTGTTTTGATCATTACGTTTCTGTCGATATATTCTTTGAACTTCCTAGTATTTTCGGACATACTGAAATGAAAGTCTCTCGGTGTTTCCTTGAAATATTCTTAATTAAAGAAATAGCTTATAATATCCCTAATGATTCAGCACAGTTTCCTAAAATTTCAAAACAGCCTTTAAAGGCTAGATCATTGAAAAAAGTAATTTTTTTAAGATGACTTCCTGTCTCAACTGATGCTAGTCGATAAGATCAATTGATTTTTGTTATGTGAAATAATGCTTCATCATAAGGCTACAGACTTATCGATATACCTACGTATATGGAGTTCGGTAACATGAAGTTATAAGAGTATGCACATATACATACACACACAAGCGCACACACACATATGTATGTGAGTGTGTTTTATTCCAGATTCATTGAAATTCGGTACAAGAATTTAATTCAAACAAGGCTCAAATTTCCATCTTACTGCTTTTCTCGTAAAACACCAGTGCCACATTGGGTATCTGAGCTGATATTTGACTTAAGAAAATCTTGAACCTATAAAACTGCTGCAGCAACATCACTTTTGATTTGCAAGAAGTCATTTTTGTTGACAATCGGTATTCGTAGTAACAGTTAATGCTTATCAGTGCATGTCCATAAATGTTAATCCTCATTTCAACGGTGGCCAGGTGAGTTAAAGACACCCTTTCATTCCCTGATGAATGTAGCGCGCATGGAGAACCGTACGTAAAGAAAGCAATAACTCATACGCTTAAGAGAATTATCTCGACCGTCGGTTAGTGTACGAAATTTTTCTTTTCTAATTACGCTGGACACTCCTTTACTGAACATAGGCAAAAGAAAACAAAGGTCTAATATCCTGTTCCATTAGCTCCAGGATTGTTGGAATTCCCTCACTCTGTGGTTGACAAGGTTCTGCTGGAAAAGGGGGGCAGGAAAGAGAGTCAAGAAGATGGGCAAACATCCACGGGATAAGAAAAAATGGTTAGGGAAAAAAAAGCAAAAAAAAAAAAGGTTCAAAGGCGGTGAGTAATTGGGTAGAAATAATTAAATATTCCGTGTTGAGAAAGAGTTCAACTACTCGTTACTTCAATACTTCATGAATTCTACGTCTGTCTAGCAAGTGAGTAACTCACTCTCTCTTTTGCTCTTTCTCTTTCTCTCTACCTCACTCTGTCATATGCAAAAACATCACACACACACACACATGCACAAACAATATCTGTCAGTGTCTGACAATTTAGATATGCCAAAGAGAAGCTCTTTAAGGGAAAAGGTAATAGTTCTCGACTTAATAAAGAAAGAAAAAATGCTATGCTGAAGTTGATGAGATCTACGATAAGAACAAATTTTCTATCCGGCGCATAATTTTCATCACAGTATATCATCATCATCATCATCATCATTATTATTATTATTATCATTATTATTATTATTATTATTATTATTATTATTATTATTATTATTATTTGTTGTTCTTGACCTCCTATTGTTCCCAGATTATACATTAAGGTTTATCACACACACACACACACACACACACACACACACACACACACACACACACACACACACATATATATATATATATATATATATATATATATATATATATAGTACAGTGCTATCAACGATTTCAAGAATCCACTTGGTATCTCGGAATATATCCCCTGCGGATAAGGGGGAACTACTCTCTCTCACTCTCTCCACATAAATATTTCTACTAAACCAAACATATCAGTATCTTATTATTTTATGGTGGAGCCTTATACAATCAAAGCAGATATTTTTAGGTATTATGCATCAGCAAATTCTTCAGCATTAAAACTCGGGGGAAAAAAATTTAAAAACTATATGCTACAGTCCAAAATAAGTACACCCCCGTGAAAGTAGTTATCAAAAATCAATACTTGGTGTGGTCACCTTTATTTTCCACTATTACTTGTAGATTTGATTACACTGACCCCATTAGATTTGCACAAACAATCATTGAAATATCTTCCAGCTCTGGAATAATTTCAACTTTCAACTGTCAGTATGCTGTCTTTCAATTCTTTCTTGTTGGATGGTCAGCACTTTGTTACTTTCCATACATACCCCAAGTGGTCAATTGAATTTTAATCCGGTGACATTCCAGGTCAATCAAACATTTTTACTTTTTAATACTCCTAAATTCCTGTTGTTTTCGTAGCGGTATGTTTTGGATCATCGTCATGCTGAAACGTACCTCTTCTTCCAAAGCGTTTGAATGAGGCAATTTTTTTTCTTGATATTCCGACCTAATCTTCAGGATTCATGATTCTGTCGATGACATTCAGCTCATCAGTGCCATGAAAACTCACACATCCCTTAACAAGCACGTTTCTAACATCATGCTTAAATATGGAGACCAATCACTTTCCCTTGGACACTTTGCAACGACACCGCCATCAGACTTAGTATGCTGCTTCTAAACTTTGAATTTTTCATCTTTATTCTCCGGTGCAAACATTAAACGAGCCTGTTTGTGTTTCGATGTCAGTAGCAGTTGCTACATTGTTCTGAGCACTTTTGACTATTGCAATCGAACCACTCACAACTCAACCTTTTTTTCTTCATTAGAAACACAAACAGCCGATTCTTTTGGGTCTTCTTCAACCAATCTCCTGATAAAAGCTTTAAATATGCTTGCATGATCGACCTGGTTGCTCCTGAGCACCTGTGACTTTTCCGCCTTTCTTGCAATTTTAGCAACAGCACATTGGTTTGCCGTTGTTCTATTTATGCAAATTAATGATAAATTCATTTAAATTCGGAGGGATTTATTTTACATGTGGAACCATTCCTGAAATAAATGTCTGTACACTGAAAGTCATATCTTCACGAGAGCTATTTAAACATTGCATGCTCTGTTTATGTTCAAATTTATAAAAATTCCCTACAAGAAAGATAAACCAAGTTTTATTTGAAAACATATAGGCAAAATATAATGAAATTAACTTTTTTTTCCGAAAGAGTGTATTTTCATAGCGTACTATATCTATATTTTTGATAACAGATTTTCAATGCTGTAAATTTTGGTGATCGATGATACCTAATGATATCCGTCCAGATTGTATGCAGAATAATAAAATCATGGTACGCTTAGTTTAGAAGAGAATTAATTTGTTTTTTTTAAATAGTAAGGGTGCACTCAATTATGGGCAATACTATATATATATTTATATATATATATATATATATATATATATATATATATATATATATATATATATATATATATATACATATATATATATATATATATATATAATGTTTAATTGTGTCAGTGTCTTTGCGTGTGTATGTCATCATCATCATCATCATCATCATCAGCCTCTTATCATCTGTCGTTGCACATAAACCTTCCCCAGGATTCACCACACCTCTCTATAAGGGGCGTCACTGTACCAGGGCTTTCTGAACATGTCGTGTTCGTCTCTCCAACTTGTATTTTACTAGCCTTCGTTGCGCATGTGATCTTTTTGGATCCATATTGTGAGTCGTGATACCCATCGGTTGTCTGCGATTCTTACAACATGACCAGCCCATTGCAATTTGAGGTTTTTAATGGATTCTATGATGTCTCAGGTACGGGCTGTTTTTTTCCCTAACATATTGAGCTCACATATCGTGCTGTCTTTTGGTCTTCCCATGTGGGGTTGAGCACGATTCTTTCATGTGCACGTTGATATATATATATATATATATATATATATATATATATATATATATATATATATATATATATATATATATATGCACGTATTCATTGTTCATTGGCGCTTCACAACTCAGCCTGGCTGTATGTGTGTGTGTGTGTTTGTAAGTATTTGTGTGTATGGTGGTGGTGTTAGTGTTGGTGCTACTGGTAAATACATTTTTACCGCCATCTATCTGAAAGAAAGACAGATAAAGCCATGTTCGTGTCTCGTAACCATCAAACGCCAGTACGTGTTCTTCTGTCACATGATTTCGGAAGCTGGTGGGAGTGATCATAGTAGACAGTGTGTATGGAGGGCAGATAGACCGACTATCAATTTGTAAAGGTTCTCATATATATATATACACGAAGTTAAATTGGCCAATTCTGTAGATAGAATGGCAAGCTAACAGGCGACAGCACAATGTCTTCGTGCAAATTGAAACATTGGTGGTGACATTTGTCGGGAGGAGGAGATGGGGTGTTGGCCTTTGATGGATGGATGTAACAATGTAGTAAATGAAGATGAGAATCACAGGCACAGCATTTTATATGAACCTAACTATTACACACACACACACACAAGCACACACACACACACACACACACACACACACAAACATATATATATATATATATATATATATATATATATATATATATATATATATAGCAGCAGTAGCAGCCATTATGAGACCACTGCTAGACGAGAGCTTCTCCCAATTTATTTGCAAGTGTGCAAACCATCTGCCTTGTCTTAGCAGCAAAACTTTATAACTCGTCCCTCCATCTTATATCTGGTATTTTCTTACAGTGTTTACTTGGACATGTTCTCGGACAGTCTATGTGCATATATATGTTGTAAAAAAATGACAATCTGAACACCATGTGTACATACGAATATATCATTGTTTATTCATATTTGTGATTATAATTTCACTCTGAGCTTGCTTCATTAGACTAAAAATTGGTTAAATGCTGACACAACCCCGGTAAAACAAGAGGGGCCAGGAAAATTTTTATT
Source organism: Thysanoteuthis rhombus (assembly GCA_963457665.1). Classification (NCBI taxonomy): domain Eukaryota; kingdom Metazoa; phylum Mollusca; class Cephalopoda; order Oegopsida; family Thysanoteuthidae; genus Thysanoteuthis; species Thysanoteuthis major. The sequence goes on from OY735210.1 coordinate 8,758,083, forward strand.
TATTTACTGATTAGGTTTTTTTTATTTGTCAAAGTTAAGGAAGAGATGTTCTGGAATGTTGCTGATTTAATATTTTTGTATGGTTACTTTCGTGTTTGTTTCTGTTTGGCGTGTGTAAAAGTAATCTATGAGTTTGTGCATGTATGAGTGTGTGTGTGTATGTGTCTTTGCTGGAGGTGAGAGTCAGTGTAAGCTCATAGTTAGTGACTATATATGTGTGTCTGTCTGTGTATGCGCATGTACGTGTGTGTGTGTCAGATAGACGGAGAGAGAGGGGTAGAGATTCTGCTTGAAGCTTGTATTCACTGCCCTTTGTCTTCTCAGGTTTGTGCTGTCACTTACCCATTATTGGTCTGATGAAGCCTCATGGTGAAACAAGCCCAATAAGTGGCCTCAGAAACGTAAGGGAAGAATTAACGGAATACAATAGAGCGGAAGAGAAATAAGCATGGACAAATAAGCGAGAACAAATAAGCAGGGAGAAATAAGTGTGGCAAATAAAATGGCACAAATAATCAGCTGCCAAATAAGCAGGAGATGAGTAAGCAGAGACAAAAAAGCGGGCACAAATAAGTGTGAGACAAATTAGTGGGGACAAAGAGTCGTGACAAATAGATGGGGGACACATAAGTGAAGACAAATAAGTTGGAACAAATGAGCAGCGTAAAACGAGCAGAGGATAAATGTGGGGGTAGAATGTGGTAGACAAACAAACAAATGAGGATAGATGAATAGGTTGAGATGAATACCTGGGAGGCAAAGAAGTGGGAATAAATAATTTAGGTCGAAAAAATGAGGACAAATAAGCAAGAGAAAATAAATTATTAAAATGAGCTTGAGATGAGTGAAAGATGAATAAGGGGGTGTAAATAAGTATAATACATTGGTGGCGACAAATAAGCAGGAAATCAAAGGTGGGGACAAATGAGCGGGAGACAAAAAAATGGAACAAAATAATGCTAAAAGTTGCAAAAAATACTAGAATGAATGATAGTGATAAATAATCAATCTATATGCACACGCACACACGCACACTCTCTCTCTCTCTCTCTCTCACACACACACACACACACACATACATAATATTAGACATATTTTATGTATGCATATCTAAAAATCATCTTGAAAATTTAAAATCCGTATAATCCAGATATAAGCAGTAACACAACACCTGGAAACTTCAAAGATTGATAAAAAAAATGAGTGAGTGAACTTAGAAACATAAGAAATGCATGGGTGGTGGAGAACCATCATCGAGAATATATACCCCCCCCTTCGGAATAATGTTCAAATGGTGTGTCACACTGTAACTGACTCCTAGGAACCTACATTGCGTGTCATTTCTGTGGGCCTCCCCATTAATCATAAGTAAACCTCATATTTCATTTGACTGATCGATTTTCATTCTTCAAGTGATCAATTAGGATTCAGTTTTTACCTCAACCCATTTCCTGATGCGTAATGAGCATTGACTTTTATATCGATGGTGCTGGTGATATTCAACATGGACTTA